>JAVTVY010049254.1:0-23628 GCA_036873755.1 Hanleya hanleyi
TATGTAGTAGAGTTGAAGAATGCTTTATGGCTTCCGACATTAATATATCTACGATCAGTTTTCTTGAACACAGATACTATTAATGAACTTAGACGGTCAATAAGGTCCTGATGAGGGATTGTAGTATAGAGGGTCGAGAAATCCCATGTGGATACATGTCTGTACGGTATGTGACCTTTAGCATCAAGTTCTTCCGTAAGACATTTTGAGTTTTTCAATATCCACATACATTCAACGCCAGAGTTCTTGAAAATAGTGGCGCAATACCTTTCCCCAAATGCTTTTACCTCCTGAAGGGCCCTCGTCAATAGGGTTGAAAGAAGCTTGGTGGTGCAGCTTCTAGAACCAGCTATGAATCTAGCTTTGTATGGTGATTATGCATTTTGGGAGTCCAGTATATTTTTGGTATGTCGTTATGATTGGTTGGAAGACAAATACCTCTTTCCCTGAAAAACTTTTTGTGATTGTTAAATAAATCTTCCAGAGTAAATGCAGTTTGGGAGTAAGTAGACGTATTTGATTAAGATATGTCTACACTCAATTCTTTAACCAGCACCTGGTAATAGTAATATTTACATATGAATATTATAATATTCGGAGCTTTGTCTGCTGGGACTATGACGAATTTACTCTGGAGATTTGCTAGAACTTCTTGCGAATTGGGGTTTCTCAGAACTTGTTTTGCTTGGGGAAGAGTACTTCTGTCAATATGGCGGATTGTTTCAACGACCTTGCTCTTGGTGAGGTCCAGCCAATCAGCGAGTACTATAGGTTCAACTTTTTCTCGCTTAGACCAATCAATAACGTACTGTTCCAATGCAGACAGGACTATTTTCTGGTCGGCCTTCAGATTTATTCTTCTTGGCTCTCTATATTTAGGTCCCTTCATCAGGAGTAATTTCAGATCCTTATCACTCACCACATCAAGGTCACCAGTCACAATATGTTTGCATGGTGTATAGATAAAGTTCGACGATTCACAATCACAACTATAGCGATTGAACTTGAGCTCGTTTAACAAAGCAGTGCTCCAAAAACTGTGGCACAAGAGAGTGGACATAGTCTGCCAGTTCTTCAGATGTACCCTCTTCATCAACCTGTACCAGTTTCTCTCTCTTATCTGTAATCCAAATTCTCCAGGTTGCAGGGATGGAGGGATTGGGAACAGGATATTTTGTTTTGAATCCCTGTGCGTTTTGGCAATCAACACAGTCATTCATCCAACATTCTCTTCTGGCTGGATCACAGAGGAAGGTCTCGGACAATTCGTGAGAATAAGCTGGTATAGTTGGAACTACCTTGTGCAGTGCATTGATGGCATTGATACAGTTTTCATCGTACTTGCAAAGGCAAACATTATGGGGTAGCTTACCACTAAGATATACATGTTTTGGTCGGAGCTCAGCGAATTTACTTCTTCCAATCCTGACAGATGGATACTCCTCACAAAATAAAGCATGAGTCTCCATAACTGAGCAGGTGAGGTGCTTCAGCTGGTACTTCTCCTTTGCACCATCAGCCTGGCGAATATTGATAAAATCTTTCATCCCGGGTGCCTGCCTGCTGATGTCATCTCTCAAGTAGAACTGTTCAACTAATAGAAGAGTTTCATCGTAAATAGGCCGCCCACCACTGGATGGTTTAGTGGGTTATTCATCGTCTGATTCAGGAGTTACTTCTAATTGGGCCAAGAGTTTACGACTAACAGCCTTTCTCCTTTTTGGAGTGGCGGGAAGAGAACGTGTCAAGACTTCGCCTGGCTCTTAATTGCCAGTGCCTTACCATAAGCTTGGGCACTATTGTAAGGCGATTTCTTCACGACAGCTGATGCTTTTCTAATTCTCTGCAAATTACGACACTTTGCCACCCTCTTCCTAATGTTTTCTCTTCTCTGTTTAACTGCCGATTTCCTCTGTGATTCTGTCATATTTCTCTCTCTCTCTCCTTGTTTTTATACGCCCGTCAAATTTGACGGGACGTATTATGGTATGGCGTCGTCCGTCCGTCCGTCCGTCCGCTCGTCCGTCCGTCCGTTAACTTTTCTCGTCAACGCAACTCGTCCTAGAGTTTTCAGTGGATTCTTTTGATATTTGGTCCATGTGATCGGTACCATGTGTAGATTCGACGTTTTCTTGAGTTACTCCCCTTGATTTTGGTCTGAAATGCTTGTATTTGGTGCCTACTGTCTTCGTCAACGTAACTCGTCCCAGAGTTTTCAATGGATTCTTCCGAAATTTGGTACACAGGATCGATACCATGTGTAGATGTGCACGAACCTTTTTCGACCCGATTCAATGTTTTCTTGAGTTACTCCCCTTGATTTTGGTCTGAAATCCTTGTATTTAGCACCTGCTGTTTTCGTCAACGCAACTCGTTCCAGAGTTTTCAATGGATTCTTCTGAAATTTGGTACACATGATCGATACCACGTGTAGATGTGCACGAACTTTTTTTGACCCGATTCGATTTTTCTTGAGTTGCTCCCCTTGATTTTGGTCTGAAAGCCTTGTATTTGGCACCTACTGTCTTTGACAACGCAACTCGTCCCACAGTTTTCAATGGATTCTTCTGAAATTTGGTACACATGATCGATACCATGTGTAGATGTGCATTAACTTTTTTCGACCCGATTCGACATATTCTTGAGTTACTCCCCTTGATTTTGGTCTGAAATCCTTGTATTTGGCACCTACTGTCTTCGTCGTGAATGCAACTCGTCCCAGAGTTTTCAAATGGATTTAAATTTGGTACACATGATCAGTATCATGTGTAGATGCGCATGAACTTTTTTCGAACCAATTCAATGTTTTCTTGAGTTACCCCCCTTGATTTTAGTCTGGAATCCTTTTATTTGGCACCTACAGTCCTCCTGAACGAAACTCATCCTAGGGGTTTCATTGCATTCTTTTGAAATTAGGTACCCATGATTGGTGCCAAGTGCACGAACTGTTTTCAAGTTGATTCGACAGTTTCTTGAGTTACTCCCCATGATTCTGGTCTGAAATCTTTTATTTGACACCTACTGTCTTCGTGAACGCAACTCGTTTCACACTTTTCTATGGATTCTTTGAAATTTGGTACATATGATCGGTACCATGTGTAGATGCGCACAAACTGTTTTTGAGCTGATTCGATGTTTTCTTCAGTTACTCCCCTTGATTTTAGTCTGAAATCCTTGTATTTTGGCACCTACTGTCATTTTGACCCCATTCATCAGGCTGATGAGCTTACTTTTGCAGCTTATAGTAAGCCAAATTTTGTTTTAAAGTTACTGATGCATACATAAGCTCATAACCGGGGGGTGGGGGAACATGCATCCCCACAGAGTAAGAGTAACTGGAGTTCTACCTGCTTCCACAAATACCGCTCCAAGTCCTTATGTACCTCCCCCCCCCAACGATCTGACTTCCAAACCTGCCTACACCACTTATACAACAATGATGGCTTATACATGTGCAGTATTATGACAATTGCAACAATACAAACAACATACAGTCCAGGCAGGTTCATTTGTATGGTTAACCTTTGTCTATAACAAAATTCAAGAGATAAAAATGTTGTTTATCGACTGTATTTTTTACGGGCGTATTTTGGGTTCAATTGAACTCTTGTTATAATAGGTCTTCTGCACAGTGACACGGTGTTGTTGTCTGTACATTTCATATTTTCCATCAGCTTTCAGTTTTTCACGTCTCCTCTGTCTTTCAGCAGCTGAGAAAGGCATTGTTTCAAGAGCCTCAGAGCACATGGACAGGAAACACTAGTGGCGCCACCTGCACACATGGCTGCCAGTGCTGCCACCTGCCATGTCTAATAAAGAGGAGTAACTCCAGAGGAATATTGGATTTTGCATCTTGAAACTGCCAAGAGCACATGACAACATGCCAGTGCAGACAAGGATGGACTCCAGTAAAAATTTGAATCCATGTGTACATGTACGATAAAAGCATTAATGTACAGCTGTACAAATGCATTTATGTTCGTACATTATTGTGTTTGTTTGAACATATTCTTTATTACATAATATGTAATATAATATGTAACGGAATTGGAGTAAAAGTCCTTACAACTTTAAAGTCACCCATCTCCCGTATATATATTTAAAGAGATGCACAGCAAATGTGACTCCGGTTACTCGTGACTCGGGTTAAAATGTTCAAAGTACCACCATTTTTATTCTGTTCAATATATATGAGCAGCTTTATCAGAAATGAATAAGGTATAAATAAGACAAAGAAATTCTGAAATATTTCTGTAATGCTGCTCAGGGAGTTTTGGCAGTGGAGAAAACAAGTCATTTTCGTGACTCAGGTTACATCGTTTGACATGGTAACATACAAATGTATATGCTACATACACTAAAGAGAATTTTAACTTTCTGCATTTTCTGGTTAAAGTATATGATTAGGACAAGGTATTATGGAGAAAAGTTGAAGATTTATTCAGTAAAGTAAGAGTACCCAGGATGACAAATCAACCCTCTCATGAGCTCTGAATTTTATGCTATTTTGCACGACATTTCATAAAAAAAGTAGTGGAATAAAACTCAAACAAAATATTATTTCCAGTAACTTAGGAATGTAAACTATGTTATAAGAAAAGAATTAGTAACATACCAGTAAGTTTATTTTTTACTGATTATGTCCATGTTTACACGGAATTGCCCATATGTTGAATAATCTTCAAGGAGCGAACCATCAAAGGCTTTCTGGAGACCATTCTGGTACATGTTTTAAAAGTCGATAATGAATATTATCAGAGCCTGCAGCAGAGTCGTTAGAGAAGCATGGAGTTCATCAATTGAAAACATAGCATTATAGCTTTCACGGATATTGGAGGAAACTTGTATGTCATTCTTACCTTTTTTTAGATTTTAAAATTAGGTAAATATCTATCTGACGAAGTTTTTGGTTTCATTTCGCCTAGCTAATTTCCAATTTCTACTCAGCCAATTATCAACTGATTTCCATTTTAGAAATATAATGGCGGAAATATCGTTCGATTTTTTCCTACATTTCTTCGCTTCTTTGAATCATGTTTTTTTAATATGAAGGGATGTGGGTATGGTTTTGTTAGCACTTTCAAACAGCAAATCTAAGAATAACTGTATATGATCTCGAACATCAGCGAAAAAGTCCGTCTACTCAAGTAACACTCAATTGAATGTAGTTACACGAATAAACAAAGAGCTTCCATAACAAACTACAGGAATATTCACACGAATAAACTACAACCTTCTGAGACCAAACATACACCGCCACCTTCTGATACCGAAAATACAGAATAATTTACAGAGAATAACACACACAAAATCTGATGGGGTAGATGATAGCCCGTCAACCCGCTGAACTGACCAAGACAAAAGGTTTCTCAAAGATCGGAAACCGGACGAATCAATTCAAAATTTTATGATGTACAGTTGCCAAAAACGTTCAATGAATATATTACACAAGAAATCTGGAATAACACCAGCAGCAAACCCCAGAAATTCCCAATATCACAGAGAGCGAATTGCACATACAACCGACTCAGTTTGATGTACATCCTTTTCCGTGCACAGAATAATACAGATGAACAGGGAAAATGCATCATCTCGTCTAGTTAGAAATCCTTCTGTCTCGATATCTAACTAGACCGCGGATTTCAGGTCGGATGTGGGATACAATCCTCGTCCATAGTTACGTTCAACGTTCAACGAGTAAAACAATTTTCATTAAACCGTTAGCGCCAAATAAGTATATGAAAAGTGAATGTGTTAATGAGAGATAGTGATTAACCAGCTATTGATTCTCATCCCAATAGATTCCTGGATGCTAGGAAATAAAAAGAGTTATAGATCCCGACTTTATACGGAACATTAGGTGACGTATAATCACAGTCTGTCATGTTGTGGGTCAATTGTTTTGTTTTCTAGCTGCATACTCCACTCAGAAATCCAATATTACATAAGACAGATAGAATATCATACAAATGTGTATTTTTTCACGGAAACTTTAGCTCTATGAAGCTAATTTAGCTTCTATCTCTTAATTTTTAATTTAATTTCATATTATTATTATTATTATTTTTTATTATTATTATTTTTTGGCATTATCTGGTATCAGATTAGTTTTTATTCTAACACTCAGTTGCTATTATACTCCTATTGTAAATATTATCTTCTCTAATATACGTGTGTCAATTTACCAACACTGTTTATGCTCATTGATTGTTGTAATTTATCTATTTATTTCGTTTTATTGGTGATGACTAGCCTCAGTGCTATGTTTTAAATATGTTTGTCAAACCGACTGAAAATAAAATTTGAAATGAAATGAAAATGAGCTGTTAGATGAAAATCACTGAGATGAAACTGCACAATGGGCTGGGAAGGTATGAGGCATAAGGTATGTACATATATATAAATAATTGTATGTGTCCATGTGTCTCGCCTAGTAGCATTTGCTAGATCCTGTGTTAAATGTGACGATTTTAATCAACGTCACAAAACATTATTGCAGAAAATTATAAAACAGGGCTATACCACCAAGCGCCTCCACTCAAAGTTTATCAAATTTGGCGATACATATCGCATGCTGATAGCAGAATACGAGCGTAGCGCGCAAGATCTATAGCGTTACGTTTCGTAACTTGTGTCTAATTCCGCTTAACCCGGGGCTAGGGGTCGTATGAACCTATGTAATTCTCTCTTGCAGGAAACAAGCCTATGTTTATGTATACTATGATTGTCTTTTTGAATTTGGTGATAATACTGTTGTATGGAATATGGAATAGGTCTTTGGATTATGGACGCGGATATTCTTTAATGGACGACGGCTGAATTATAAAGGACGGACCAGACGCTTGTAACTTCAAGATCCTCATGGTGCTCATATGTACAGACACAATCAAAGCGTGATTGAGATACATCATTCTCTAGATGACGACCTTACAACGAATATCATATGGATTAAGAATACTAATCAGCACGGTGATACCGATTTGATATTTTTGGAAGATCATGATATCTTGCAGGAAATTAGCCTATGTTTATGTATACTATGATTGCCTTTTTTAATTTGGCGCTAATGCTGTTATAATGAAAAGTTCTTTGGATTTTGGACGCGGTTATTCTTTAATTGACGACGGCTGAATTATGAATGACAGACCAGACGCTTGTATTCATTATATATTATGAAATTACGTGTATATATATAATATGGTAAAAATAATTAAATATAATGAGGTAAATATAAAGCCTATGATCGTACTTTGCTATGAATAGCCTTGTCGAAACAGAAATTTTCCAACAAATTCTTTACGCAAATATGTATACGCCATACGCAGGCCCCTTTTTGAATGTTCCTGCCGAGAAAGAAGTATATGACGAAATTATAATAGCTCGTAACTTCTCATCTGATTAGGTTTTGGTGTGTGTGCTTGAGTTCGTCCTTCTCCAGTGTCCGCCCGTCCGTCTACTTGTAAAGATATCTGGAGAACTACTGGACGTAACTTTACCAAAGTTGGATGGAAGCTTCATTGAAATGACCTCCTCGCCTGTTTAGCTTGTCCACATACCATTTCTTCCCCTCAGACTATCACGCTTGTCGGCATCTACCTCCAGTATTTTCAGATGCGCAGGTTTGCTTTGGATACGTATTGCCACATTCATTTTTTAGCACCTTCTCATAAATACTGTGCCCACTCAAGGCAAGGTGGGAGGTTTGGGGGAGACGTATTTTTTTGGTACAAAAACAAACAGCCAGCATAGGCTTCTTGTCAGAGCGGCAACTCAAGGGTCAAAGCGAAACGTCTATTTAAGGGAGTTAGGGTTAAGGAATGATGGATACCATGATTTTGTTCGATATATTATAAATGGTATCTTCATCCATCCTGTTGTAAAACAGTGACAAATACATAGCTATCAACCAGGGTCCACCTCGGGGCGACCCCTTAGTCAACTCTAGTGTTCTTCGTTCGCTTGGTAACGGAGTTTGTAACCTGTTTGAAAATCTGCATTTATTTGATTTATGTTCGGCCATTGTTGTGAGTTTGACTTGTAAGAAGACTGTGTTGTGAGTTTGACTTGTAAGAAGTCTGTTTCATTTGATAAATGTACTGGCGCTTCTTGTCTTCCATACAACTACAGGTGTACGTTTCGACATGGATACCATGGGCACCATCTAAACATTTTTATCGATTAGGGTGACTTCAATGTCACATTCGGATTCAGATGGACTCGAAATTGTACGAATAATTTCATCTAATTTTTCAGAACGGCATTCATTATAATTGAAATGATTGAAATAGTAGGAACTTGCAAAATTGCCCTTTTGCTCATTTATATTTACCGGCCATTCAAAGGGTTGGAATGATAATGCTAGATCGGGGAGATACGAGTTGAGATGAGTTTAACTTTTATGCGAACAAGGTTTCCAACCAAGATTGACACTATGGGGGTAGGACTATTGACCTGTCTATTTTTTGTATTTTTTAAATATTTTTAATGAAGCGATTCGTTAGCATTTTTCGCGTTAAAACCCATAATGTTGAGATCTGAATAACGTGCGATAAATAAGGGAAATTTTTTAGATAATGTTCATGGTTTGTTCCTGAAGTAGTTTCATATCTAATTGAGCACGAATACCTTAGCGAAACGTTCAATGTATATGTTTGAATTCAGCTTGATCCCCCCCCCCCCCACATTTTACGCTAGTGTAACCCATTAGTTAAGAAGGGTGTCATATGGCGTTTTAAAGCGTTTTTAGGATCCATGGCCGGTTGTATACACAATTTTCGCCTCTTTTTGCCTTTTTCAAAGTAACCTCTAATTGCCAAAGTTGGCTTAGTATCCACCTTACCTTGAATCATAAAAGCGAACGTAATTTTTAAAAAAGCATATTAAATATTAACTTATTCTGTACCGTTGATTTTGACGCTTCTAAAGTGGCATAAAAATTGTTCTTGTTATTAGTGCAGTGACGATATAATTGTCGTCCTTCCGTAGTTTCAAAAGCGATACTCCTAGACAATATGTAATATGATGACACTATTTGTCGATAATTTCCTCATTTTCCTCAGCTTAAGACAGATAAATGTTGACCCTTTTTTATTGGTAGAATTGTTCCGATATTGTAGAAAGGATTAAAAAAATGCAGTTTTCGGTCATATTTGACTCCAATAGTAACTATAAAATGGGCTTAATTTCACTAATTAAAGTACACTGCCCATGCCTACCTTAAACTACATACAATTATTTCGGAATGGATATCCATCCGTAAAGGAACAGCGCAATGGGTATTAAATTAGATACATGATTCGTACAACGGTGGTGTTATAATGCATTTGCAGAATCAGAAAGTGACAAACAAAACAGCACAGATAAAACGATATGAATGTAGCGTTATTGTATAGGGTGATTTTTGATCGATACCGCGGCAGTTTCTTGTCCCCATGAATATTTTTCAAAGAAGGAATAGATATCCGCTCGACCATTGCAAGCTACGCTATTACAACCCTATTATGGACAATTTAGTACGCCCCATTCACGGGGTTCATTTCCAACAAAACTTTAACTTACCTAATGCAAGACTGATTGAGTAATGTCGTGCATACGATCTTCGCATGCCTCTCTGTAGAAAAACGACGCATACTAGCAAATTAACGGTGAATCCGACCACACCCATAGCTATGTATGCCAGGTTTAGAAGCCAAAGTGGTTGCGTAGGGAACTCTGTGTCCGTGGTGATATTTTCCATTTCGCTGTCAACAATCTAACACAATCTCTATGCGTATCGTTCAATCGCGTGTATGGCGTTTCTGTCACGAATAATCCAGTTATTCTCTGAAACCTGCTACGAAAACTTGTGAGCCGGTTCTTTCTAGCAACATTTAGTATTGGCATGGGTAGGAGTTAGACGTGTTTGGCTTGAGCTCCCGGGATACGATACTGAATGAACTGATTGCAGCACAATGCACTACCCGCACGAGCATATACTCACCTGCTAACCGAGGATTACCTATACATGAGGATACCTATACCTGCTTACCTATGTGGCCCTGCCTGTAACTCACCTGTGAATCTACTGTAATTTACTCTGACTTTGCCTACTTCTGTGAACTTTTCTTCTGTGATTTTGCTACTGAATTTGTGCCGATAATTTCTGGCCAACAAATATGCCGAAAAACACAAGGAAATCTCCAACTGGAATATCTGACAACGAACCTGAACAAGCTGACCCACAGTCGGGGGAAACTGTCCCTCCAAAAGAACTGAGGCAATTTATGGCCCATATATTAAAGTCGGTAAGTGACATGCAACTTTCACTAAATCACTGCCCTTCTTCATAATATCAACCACAAGTTTTCCATCATTGGTGTTTCAGAAAGCTGGTTAGACCCAAATACAGAAACTCTGTACGATATACCAGGCTACACGCCATATCCCTTATCTAGAGAAGCCAAAAAAGGAGGCGGTATTATACTCTACGTACGGAATGACATTACTAAATGCTCAATACGTAAAGACCTATCCACAGCTGATCTTAATAATGAATATGAATCATTATTTGTGGAAGTCACACTTGATAGTAAAACATATGTATTAGGTCTTATTTACCGCCCCCCTGGAAAATGCCTCAAGTATTTCAATGCAGCTCTCACAAACCTTCTAAATATGCTAAAACCTGAAAAAAAACAATGTATACTGATGGGTGATTTCAATGTTGATCTCCTGAAGACAGACACCCACGGCCCTAGCAAAGAATTCTTTGAAACGTTAAAATCATTTTATTTTTATCCCAAAATAACAAAACCTACTCGGGTAAAATCACAATCAGCTACTCTCATTGACAATATATTTACAAACTTTCATGACGATGACATTCATTCTGGAATACTACTGTCTGATATATCCCACCACTTTCCTATATTTCACACCTTCTCATCTGTGCATACCACCGTTACACCATCACAAACCTACACATTCAGAGTCATTAATGACAGACAGAAGACATTATTTAAAGAAAGTCTCTGCTCTGTTGACTGGAACTCACTCTCCGACAACCAGAATCCACATGATACAATCGAATATTTTCTTCAAACGTTTAACTCAATCTATGACGAATGTTTTCCTGTGAAGGATGGCTATATTAAACAATTAAAAATTCTCAAACCATGGATAACAACAGCTTTACTAAACTCTATTCACGAAAAGAATCGATTGTATCGAAACTACATTAAATCTAAGCGTCCAACCGATAGCATTCACTACAAGACATTCCGAAATAAGTTAAATAACATTCTTAAAAATGCTAAAAGACATTACTACGAGTCGAAATTCAATCAGTATAACGACAATATCCGTAAGACATGGAAAACCATCAATGAGCTGATGCACCGATCAAAAAAATCCACCAGGCCACAATCAATAAACATTAACGGTACTGAAACATACAACACTCTACATATTGCAAATCACATGAATGAATATTTTTGTACTGTCGCATCGGAACTAGCAGATAAAATACCACACATGAACGTTAATTTTGAATCTTATCTGGGTCAGGAATGTTTGATTAATTGTACTCTCAACCCTTGCACTCCGGAGGAAGTTATGCAAGTTATCAATCGGATGAAAAACGGATCTGCTGGCGTTGATGGAACACGCATGTCATTACTAAAACCTGTTGCATATTATATTGCCAATCCCCTTGCTCGTATTTTTAACCTTTCGTTCGAATCCGGCATTGTACCAGATAGTTTAAAAATAGCAAAAGTTACTCCAATATTTAAATCGGGTGACTCTAATTCAGTCACTAACTATCGCCCAATATCAGTTCTGCCCTGCATCAGTAAAATACTGGAGAGACTCGTTTGCAATAGAATCACTGCATTCCTCACAGACAACGATACACTCTGTCACAATCAATTTGGATTCCGTCAAAACCACTCTACGACTTCTGCCCTACTATCTCTATATGACAAATTAATCTCGGCCAAATCACAAAAGCAATATAGCGTGACAACCTTCTTAGACTTATCCAAAGCCTTTGACACGGTCAACCATGAAATACTTTTACAAAAACTTTCCCATTATGGCTTTCGTGGCACGATCAATGAATGGTTCACCAGCTATCTGTCCTCCCGGACACAGCATGTCTCCCTTTCCGGTGTACTATCCTCTTCCCATACAATATCCTGTGGTGTTCCACAAGGCTCCATCTTGGGACCCATTCTTTTCATTATCTATATAAATGACATTGCTAACGTTTCCAATTTACTCGACGTTATTCTATTCGCGGACGACACAAGTGCCACATATTCCAATATAGACTTGAAAACAGCCATGGAGACATCAAACATAGAAATAAACAAACTTCTAACGTGGTTCTCTTGCAACAAACTATCTCTAAACGTCCAAAAAACAAAGTATATGGTTGTAAATCCAACAAGAACTGCCAAAAATATACCAAACTTACTTATAGATGGTCAAAATGTTGAACTTGTCCACAGCTATAAATTTCTCGGCGTGTATCTGAATGATAAACTCAACTGGAAGAATCACATAGACAACCTCTCATCAAAACTGTCACGCAATATCGGTGTTTTGAATAACATAAAGCATTGTATAAACAAACAAACCTTATTAAATCTGTATCATTCACTCTTTTATTCCTATCTATCATATTGTAATCTAATCTGGGCTAACACATATTCTTCTCATCTATCACCTATTGTGCTCCTGCAAAAACGAATCATTCGTATTATAACTTGTAGTGACAGGCTCTCTCACACCGAACCCCTTTTCTCTCAAACAAATATTCTACCGTTCACAAAACTCAATGACTATCTCACATTAACTTTCGCCCACCGATTTGTGCATTCGCCTTTCCGTTTGCCTAATCACTCTTTATCATGCTTCACAATGTTATCCACAGTTCATTGTTACCCTACTAGACATGTAAATTTGAATCTATACAGGCCATATTTTACGAATCAAGCAACACTACACACAACCAAAGCTAAAGGTCCTAAATTATGGAATTCTATTCCCAGTGCATTAAAATGTATCGATTCAGAATCGCTATTTAAGCGCAATATCAAAATATTCTTATTAGCTAAATAATTCTCAAACCTCAGTATAATCATACGGGATCATCTACGGTGAAAAGGGACATTGTATATATGTTTAAATAAATATATATGTATATCACTCTCTATATATATATCTTTTTACTGTATATTCACTCTGTGAACGTAAACTTATATTCAACCTTATATAATTTAGATGTGTAAAAAATTTGTACGGAACATACTTTGTCACTGTGTTTATATGTGTGTGTGTGTGTGTATATGTATATATATATATGTGTGTATATATATATGTTTCGAATAATATGTATACTTTATGAGTCGCATGTATATATGGTGCAATACTTCCCTGATCCACTCCTATATGTTCCGAATATGACTATTAAGAAATATGATTACATGTCATAGTTTATATTCCGTTTAATTCGCCACCTCCCTCATGCCCATCATTATTGTCATATAATTATAACAGGGATAGAACAAGCCCGTGTTGGGCTTTATTCCCGCCAAAACATTTTGACCTAATATTTATTTCCAATGTAAATTATCTGGTGAATAAATTCTGATTCTGATTCTGATATCACTTGTGTCCACATGATTGGTGTAGGTAGTTGTTTCTTAGACATCCTTCCACAGTGCTCATCTGTGGATCAGGGACGATCCAATAGCATAGCGCATGCTATAGGTTATCGGTTGAGCTACAATTAAACTAATATAAGATGCGTGACAGATAGCTGCGGCCTAGAAATCAAGCTGATCAATTCCCTTGAGTTCACATTAGAAACGCTTTCACATTTAAACAATATAAATTTGCGGGACACTCAACTGGAAACTGACAATTAATAATAAATGTTGGCATTCATGTTGTTAACTGATTCAGGTCAATAGTCAACAATGGCCGGACGACCGATGTAGGTCGATGAATATGTCAAACATATAATCATTACGAGATCGACAGACAAAGCTTGTTTACACGCTCTTCTGTTTGACAGCTTTTAGCAGAAAGGTCCAGGTTTTACATCCAGATCCCAAGAGATCGAATAGAGAAAATTGGCATGTTCATCACATCCGTAATTGCAAATATTTGTAATTGACTTTCGTCTGTCGTTTAATCCTTTAGTCGTAAGTACGTGCAATGTAACACGCCTGACTGGTGAAGATTAAATTTTCAGAAAAAAAATTCACGATGGATAGTGTTTCCTGACTCTATATTTACTCAATTCAGTAGGATTTTCAGTAAAATATCACCCTCGGTTGGTTGACAGCGTGTGTCAATTAAAAGGCATCATAACCATGGAAGCGGACATTTTCAAATTATCAGCTCTATAATTTGTGACGGAACAGGTAGATTAACACGCTTAAATTCTGGACAAAAAGCTGGATTTCATGATGTCTTGCCGGCAGATTGAAACCTGTTGACCGCTTCTCTCTTGCAGGAAACAAGCCTATGTTTATGTATACTATGATTGTCCTTTTGAATTTGGTGCTAATACTGTTATATGGAATATGGAATAGGTCTTTGGATTATGGAAGCGGATATTCTCTGATGGACGACGGCAGAATTATGGATGACGGACCGGACGCTTGTAATCCTACAGACAAAATATCCAAGTTTTATGCTGTAAACTTTCACAGTGCTGTAAAACAGCGTTAACACCAAGTTTGAAACGAGGCTTGCCTCTGTCTTTGGCTTTTAAGTATATATCTTGCATGGATTGTTTAATGTATTTAAAATATGGCACATTGAAACAATAATAAAAAAGCTGTATTTCGATGTAAAATCAAGACCGATATGGGGACTTTAAAACAAGGTTTTGGTTCAAGGTGTCATATTCTTTACATATTTGAATCTACTCGGTTGTCTTGAAGTCATCTTTTCTCTACCTCTTGGGCATAATTGTGTGTGGGGAAGATGCATAAGAAAACGATCGCCAAAATAATATCGTATATTATGCTGCGGGGTGTGATATGACGATTTGTTAGCTTGCATTTTGAGACAGGTGATATTCAACGACTGCGAAAGAGAGAGACAGAGAGAGAATGAAAGTTTAACGTCGCGTTCAGCAATATTTCAGCTATATAGCGACGATCAAACAAAATTCTATATATTCAAGTTGATAACTTAGTAATCCAACACATTAAAACATATACATATTAAAACTTATGCAGTCGACCAAAAAGATCTTCTGAAGTAGCTGCTCGATAGAAAGAATCTCTTACAATCTTAAAATCTATACGATCGATAAGAATATGTTTCACTGTGAGATCTTCCTGGCATGGAATACACATTGGGACTGGCTCGTATTCAGTAAATGTTCGTGAGTTAATCGTGTACGGCTGATTCTTCATCGCCTGATCATGGCTTGATCGAAACGTTTCTGGCTGTTCATAAGAGCATAGCATAGAGTTTTTTTTAACTCGTGAAGTTTGTTATTATTCACAGCATTCGATAAAGATTGAAACAGCTTTCTCACATAAGTACAGATATAGAGGGTCTGAAATCGCTATGTGATATTCCAACAGGATCAGCCTCATTAACTAGGGCTGCCTTGGCCATTCTATCAGCCTCGGTATTTACCTCTGATGCCAACGCGAGTCGGCAACCAGCAAAACACAATACCAATCTGTTGATCAAATCTACAGTCATATAATTGTAGAATATCCAAGATGGTGAGATGAGCTGAAGTGCTGATAGAATTAAAGGTGGCCCTGCATAATGAGGTTGATCCTGTTGGAATCCCAAAGAGCAATTTCAGGTCCTCAATCTGTATTTATGCGATGGGATGCTGTGAATAATAACAAACTTCATGAGTTCAAAAAAACTGTACTCATCTGAACAGACAGAAACGTTTCGATCAAACCATGATCAGGCGATGTAGAATGGGTCATACACAAATAACTAACGAACAAGAGCTAGTCCCATGGTGTATTCCATGCCACGAAGATATCACGGTGAAATATATTCTTATCTACTGTATAGATTTTAAGATTGTAGGAGATTCTTTTTATCGAGCGACTACTTTGGAAGATCGTTTTGGTCATGTGAGCGAGGACTGTGTCTAAGGTTATTTGAGAGAAATCGGTTTGTTACATAAGATTTAATGTGTGTATGTTTTAATGTGTTAGTTTATCAAGTTATTGGCTTGAATACTTAGAATTTTGTTCGATCGTCACTATGTGGCTGAGGTATTGCTGAGCGCGACGTTAAACCTTAATTCTCTCTCCCTCCTTCGTTTTGCTGCTTCAGTAGGGAAGTAGACATCGACAGGAAAGTACTGTTAAGGCTCAACATGGACCATCATTGCTAATTTAATGGTTAAACAACAATGTGTATATATTACATAATTGGGCCTACAGAGCTCGCAAAATATTGATGAAGTAGATTGCCCTTCGGGCAACGGCTTGAAAAAATTTAGTTGCCCGGATTTTTTTCAGCGCCTGAAATATTTTCACCTACCAGCAGAAGACGTGCAATTATATGTATTAATTGGTACCGTAATGGCAGACTTTGTGTAATTACACTGAAATAAATCTTACTGAAGAGTTGTTAGTTTTGTTCCTTATCAATTTCATAATTCGTATTGCTGTAAAATAAACTCTACTCTGAATATCATACTTTGAATATGAAACCTGACTGGAATGCAAAACTGTCGTCTTTTTATGGCATATTTTCAAAAGATGTTTGTCCCGCCAACAAATGGGTTACTTTTATCGGCCATGCCAAGAAGATCGCACCGTGAAACATATCCTACTCGACCGTAAAGATTTTGTCAAGCAGCTCCTGTATATTAGGTTATTTGAGAGAAATCGGTTTGTTGTATTCCTTTAATACTCTCAGTCCATCACAAGTCAAATCAAATCAAATACTTTATTGCACATTTGTGCCCCAGAGGGACTAATGGCATGAACATCAAAAACAGTGACAATACAAATAACTACAAGATATAACACACTAAAACAATATTGTGGCGACGTATATAAAACAACGCTGGAGCACTGTCAACCCTTATTTTCTACATGCGGCTAAAGCATTCGTATGTATACTTAGCCAAGGCATTGTGGACGGTTACGTTAGTTGACAACAGAAGGTCAATTTGATATATTGGAACATGACACTTAATCTCATCAAGCATAATTTTCCGTCTGCCGACATGTTTAGTACAATCGAGTAAAAAATGCATTTCGTCGTCGACGAGCAGACATGTTTGACATACAACACATATAAGGGAAGTGGAAAGAGGTGCCGACATACTGACATGACTTCACAGTATAGTCTTCCGGTTAACCTATTCTAAAGCACATACCAAGAATCTAGCAATTCGTGATATGTGTTGTATATCAGGTACGCTTTTGTTGTACCTGTTCATGTGGCAACTTGGATGACATGATCACACGGCCCCTAGCACCGGCATAAGCGGTATTAGATTCAAATCTAGAGAGCTAGACGGTCATTACCTGGAGTATTTGAGTATCTTCCGCGTACAATTCCGAGTTTATGGGCGCTGATTCTAAGCTCTATTTTTGACTTTCAGAGCAGCTTCGATATCCTCTGAGAAAAAGCTCTTCTTGAACATACGGTATGAGGTCATCTTAGAAAAATCAGCAATCTTCCCAGCCCATAAAACTGAAAATTTCTCATTATGAAAGCCTTCGTGAAATTTAAAATGGACTCACAAGTTTGGTTCTCCCAGAGATGTTGGCAATTGGTTTCCTGTAATACAGTTTCTATATACGAAACCCAGTTCACCGTATTGTTAGATTGGCATTCTTCAACTTGTTCCATATAAGATTTGTATAATAGCGACGACGGATCAGAGGACTGGATATGAAGTAAATATTTAACACTTTTTAACAAAGCATAAACTTTTATATGAACTCACTAAGAACTGCCAAGTTTACGGCTTTGAAATGTACTCCTAGAATTTATTTAGCAAACCATAAATGAGTCTTTTTTGCAGTCATCATCCAAGCGCAATAATGAGTCCAGCTGTTTGTATAAACTAGAGTAGCCTATCGAGACCCCGGACCCATACAAAAGTATCGGCTTGATTGTAGCGTCGAAAATATTGCACGCGAGATCCGCCTGTAGCTCACTGGGATTTAATGATTGTTTAACCGAGAAGATGGCTTTATTAGCCATGAAGCTAGATTTATGACGGCTTGGTTAAATTTACCATTGCTGTGAAGTAGGAGCCCAATATACTCATATCTATTGACACATTCCAGTTTGGACTTTTGGGGCGTTTTTACTTTCGAACGTGAGAAGTATACATGCAGACGAGATAAATTCATACAACTGAATGTATTACGGTTGATTAGGATGATCCGTATTGTGATACACAAAACAAAACCTTCGACAAATCATTAATATTCATCGCCCTCTTTCTCGCCTTCTGCGTCTGCGGAATCTACGCCAACCTCTTCATACTCCTTTACATGATTTCACCATTCAATGAGATATACAGGTCGTGAACCCGGTTATATTTTCGACGCGCATCGACCAAAACCACATTAGTTTTATCAAAAAAAATTAAACGCAGCATTAAAAGGGTGATGGAAAACGATGCCGGCGTATTGACAAGTAGTAATATGACCCCACAACAAATACTACCTGCATGTTTCTAAAACATCACAAGAACCAAAAATGATCCTTGTGATGATTTGTATCCCAGCCACGCTTTCACTGTAGATGTTCATGTGGACATATTGAATTGACATGACCACACGGCCCTAGCACCGGCTTGAGCGGCATTAGATACAAGTATTTCGAAGTAATGATGTATTAGACCTCATCTGTTGTATAATGATGAACTATGTCACCACCAGAAAGCTTAGCTTTTGTCGCATGGCCATTTATATACTGTTATATATTATATACTTTAACAATATCTTTTCAAACCAGTTGTTTTACAATCGATACATCATGATGAACAACGTAAAAGACTTTGTCGTCTGCATACAAATTGCCTTCATTGTGCCCAAAACCGAACAGTAACATGGGTTGTGAACATAATAAATAGCTGGGGTCTGCATTAATCCATGAATAAATCCAGCCTTGATGTCTAAGGGATGGAAGAAGCAGGCAATTGCTTTCTGTTCACAAGATACGTTGGCAAACTTAAAACCCGTAGAAATCAAGTTTAGATAACAACATATCGTGATCTGCTATGTCAAACGCTTTTCTTCAATTGCCAGAGCAATCACATTGGCAGTATGATTTTTATGATAGCAATATTCAGTTATTCTATGTAGACAAGTTTCAGGGGAGATAGTGATATCGTTTTGTATCTTCTGAGATTGTCGATAATTACGAGGATGAAGTTTGGACTCACTGTTATGGATGAACGCAATTATCCAATCTCTATGAATCTGACCAGTTGAAAATGATTTATTAATAACATTATCAATTCTTTCAGAGAAACCATTCGCTACAGTTTTGAGCAACTGAGGATGGAAATTAACTGTGTATTGTGTACGAAAAGTACACTGTGACAGAAATTCTCAGATTATGCTATGTGTACCAGAGATACACATATTATGTAATACAAGACAAGTGTCCAATTTGACTATTATGGACATGCATTGAGCACCTTTAGAAATCTGAGTTGCAGCTGTCAAAGCCATGGCGCTCGGAGAGTCAGCATCCAGTATGAGGGATTTGGGCCCATCATGTCATATATGAGGATATGAGGGGGTGAAGAGTCCAAAAGAATCTGGATGAAGAAAAAATTATGGTTTGAGGATCATCCACCGCATCCGTGCCGTGCGCATGACCATAACATCAATCAAACGAGTTCATCATATAGGGTACGCGCTCAAAGGAACCATTACAATACACATAGACTGGTTCAACACGTGTCTGACAGGTAATCTTTCTGATAAAAACAGACAAATGAGTTCATCGAACCAATGCAACAAACAGAAACTGGTCCGAAAAGTGTCACAGACAGTCGCCGGCGTATGCAACTCAAGACACGACCTTCAAACATTGATGTTAAGAACTGCCCCGCTGATTAGAAGAATCAGAGCAATATAAACTTGAAAACGCGGCGTGGAACCAAATTGTTCAACTGTCATATCACAGTGGACCACAGCATGTCACGTGAAGAAAATTCCCCTGCCAAACCAGGCAAATGTACAACAAAATGGCATGTAGACAACATAACATAACACAAGGAAGAAAAAACGAAGAATAACAGACAGAAATATGTCAATTATTAATGGGACAGAAGTAAGACGGATCAATAACGAGTGCAAATATGTTCGGCCAGCAAGAGATCTTAGTACAATGAGAAATTATACTGCCAATTGTTAATATGGTCAACAAAACGGTGTTATGCCAAACCATT
This sequence comes from Hanleya hanleyi, assembly GCA_036873755.1. NCBI lineage: Eukaryota > Metazoa > Mollusca > Polyplacophora > Lepidopleurida > Hanleyidae > Hanleya > Hanleya hanleyi. The sequence goes on from JAVTVY010049254.1 coordinate 20,420, forward strand.
GAATCTATCAAGTTCAAACATGCTTTTTCTAAATGTTATTATACATTTCTGTAACCCCTGACAACTTCCGCCTATATATGCTCGAACTTGTATTTTATTACTCACAGAAAAACATCGAAAGATGTGAAAGCGCTTTGAGTGAAATACAGTTTCGGTTATTACTCGCTATGCTATATTCGTCGAGTGTTTTTTCTTGAAATATTTACCACGCACAAAGGCAGTTTGTCTGCATTTCATTTACTAACATAATGCATATGTGTGTATATATAAATATTGTACATTTCTGAGTAGGCATACTGATAAAGGAATAACGTGAACATGACAAAGGCGTCCCGATGTTGCCTTTCTGACCTTGGATGGAAATTCCTATTTCTTTACTGTGGAGAGACAATTAATGTGTACAGTTTTGAACGCTACATGAAGAGGCCTCGGTGTTGTTCAACTCGGCAAACCCATGTACCGAGAACAAGACCGAGTGTGTGCAATATAAACGCATCATTCTGTCTATTTACAAAGATGTCTATCACTGCTGACATACGATGTGTATGCGCCTACAATACACAATGCATTCACACACTAGGAGGAGAAGTATTCAGAGCAGGGGTTGACGCTGCCGTGATATCGAATATTTTCTCCTTCGATATCCAACACTAGCTTGTCACGTGGTGGAAGGAAAGCGGCCCGTACTTACAGGTGTTAAATCTGCACCGTCCCATGGTGTAAGGCTAGACACTGAGGATCACCGTGAAACGAACTGTGTGAGACTCCTCTCATGAGAACAACACTATTGACAAAAAAGGCATCGCAAACGAGTGCGCACACGCGCGATGGCGTCTCATGGCCAAGGTCATCCGGAAGCGACCTCGATCTCCACTGGCGACAGTCACGATACATGTAACACGACTCTGGCTCCTATAGATTCGAAGTTCGAAGATCCCATGAGCACGATGATTTCAAAATATTGGAGATATGGTAGAGCAAGTGTGTGACCATGTGTGTATACTCCGAGCTCCACGCGTCTTACAGCGACGCCATAAGCCCATATTTCTGAACTCGCTCCCACACACGGATCAATACCCTAAAACCGGTAACATATTCTGTTACTGGGGGATTTTCCGGCTTCCATGCTTCATCGAGCCTATTCCTTCAAATCGCACAATAGATCGTTAGATTCGCCCGACAACATGATTCTCCATGCTCACCGATTTTGAAATACACAAAGGAAATCAATAAAATGCTACCCGACAAAATGTCATGTCATCGACCCAGCCAATCCTAATTGAGATACCAACACCTCCTCACCTCCAATAAACACCAGACGCGCTCTCTCCAAATGATCTCCAAATCAACAAATGAAACACGATTACTTTTCCCGTGGGCGGACATTAATCCCCAAGCGATAGTTGTATGTAAGAGACTCGTACCTGTCAATATTGTCTGTGGGACATTCTTCCCCAGCTTGGAGTGTCTCCGGGAAATTATGTATATGACAGTGAATCACAGCACATCGCGACAACAGGTCTGCTTCCTCATGTATGGTACCTTTGCTAAAGTTTCAGGATCCTGGCATCAAAATTAACCGAGATATAGTCAGGACGATTCTCAGCGCATACAGACAGAAGAAGTGATCAGGTGACCAGTCATACATTCGCAAGAAACGATCATTGTCAGATGAAAGCTTTACTGAGATACATTATACTCTAGAAAATACTTCTGATTATGGACTCACTTATGCACGGGCGGCAACCGAATGTCCGGTAATTCCATAACATTAGAGGTGTTATGTCACGTGACTGGTCACTGAGGTGGGCTGAGAAGTACGTATGAAGTTGGTACATATACCTTAGGAATCAAAGCGTCTTGTTGATTCACCTCGTAATGTTGGTTTGATATTTGACTTTCGGCAAAAGATCCTTCTGCTCGCTCCTTGAAATTCTGTATCGCATGCCCAATGCATTATGGGGTTTAGCCACGTGTGCACGAATGTGATGATGAACAACGCTCGTCCTACAACGTATCCAAATGAACTATCGTACAGCGATGGATGTATCCAATATGACATCCGATAAACAAAGTCCGGTCCGAAGCAGACGAAAAACATAACATTAAGAAATATTAGCCGCCGCCAAGGTTTTCTTTCGGATGTCTGGAGAGTAGCTTTTGCTAATCTCCTTTTCAAAGCGTGAATCGTGCCAAATGAGAAACCGGAGAACAGGATAGCCCAAATCATGTCGGAGATTGTGTGAAAGATTTCAACACCGTAAACATGTATCACCGCACAGGATTGTACTGGTGGCCCGTTGTTTGTTAACTGTGTGGTCATTATCTGCAAATATAAATTAATGGAACAACTTAGCATAATTACAAGCGTCTGGTCCGTCATTCATAATTCAGCCGTCGTCCATTAAAGAGTATCCGCGTCCATAATCCAAATACCTATTTCATATCCCATATAAAGTTTCAGCACCAAATTCAAAAAGACAATATTAGTATACATAAACCTAGGCTAGTTTCCTGCAAGAGAGAAGCGGTCAACAGTTTCAATGATGCCGGCAAGACATCATGATGTTACAAAAATATCAAATCAGTATCGCTGATCAATATACTTAATCCATAATAATCGTTGTAAAGTCGTCATCTATAGAATGATGTATCTCAGTCACGCTTTGCGTCTGTTCATATGAGCACCATGAGGATCTTGAAGTACATGGGTTCATACAGCCCCTAGCCCCGGGTTAAGCGGAATTAGACACAAGTTACAGAACGTAACGCCATAGATCTTGCACGTTACGCTCGTATTTTGCTATCACAATGCGATATGTATCGCCAAATTTGAGAAACTTTGAGTGGAGGCGCTTGGTGGTATAGCCCTGTTTTATAAGTTTGTGCAACAATGTTTTGTGACGTTGATTAAAATCGTCACATTTAACACAGGATCTGGCAAATGCTACTAAGCGAGATATGTATACGCCATATGCAGGTCCCACTGGAATATTACTGTCCAGAAAGGGATAGTTTACGATGTCGAAATTGTAATCATCTCTTTTGTCATAAAGTCGACGAGAGAGAATGCCCGCTTCATTTTATAGAGATATAGATCTAAATATGATGTGCCTGTAGGGCTATCTGTAGTTTCCTTCAGATCCAGTGAAGGTGGATATATATCCTTCACTGCGTCATGTATATAGCGATTAGCCACAGCGAGAAGA
>JAVTVY010049255.1:0-23222 GCA_036873755.1 Hanleya hanleyi
CTTTTTTATTTGTTGTCCAATTGATTGCAATGAGGTATCTTTTATTCAGCATAAACGGAGGAATTAGTCCAAAACAGCAAACGTTCTAATATTTCAATATTATGACGTCAGTAGGGGGCCATCTCCAAATTTCACGAAAAAAATGTCAAAATTGACTAACTACAAGCAATACTGGTAACTAGTCATATTTCTGCAACATTATCCATGTAACCTTTATTATTTGTTGTCCAATTGATTGAAATGAAGTATATTTTTATTCAACATGAGCCGGAGAATCAGGCCAATATAGTGAACTTCTAATATTTACTTATTGTGACGTCACTAAGGGGGCATCTACAATTTTCATATGAAATCGTATTTTTACCAAAATTGTTACCTAAAATGGTTCAAATGATTCTTTTTTGGTTAGCCGAACACATGCAGGATACCGTACAAATATATTTGCTAGCAAGTGCTGAAGTAACATTCAACATAAATATGCAAAGTAGAATATCAAGATTTATTTATTTGAAAAGTTCGTTCGTTTTCTGTATGGGCGAAGTTACCTAAATGGTTATAACTTTTTTATTCCTTGTCCAATTGATTGAAATGATGTATTATATATGCAACATAAACTGCGATACCGGATATTAACAATGGTGCGCAGGGGTCATAGAGTCAATTTAGCCTTTACATCATGTCAATGGTTAAAGATCATTTCCAGTCACGTGACAGTAAACATGGATGTAAGATGAGGACCCGGATGTAAAACCACAGTACCCGGATGGAAGACGGAGGAACGACGGGAAAACCCACTGGGAAACCCGGATGTTGACAAGGTCCGGAGTGTAAAATCCACTGCACACACACACACACACGCAATGCGGCTCAGTCGTACACCGTACATCTCGGTCCTCGACTTGGGGGTAGTTGAACTGAGTGTGCTAAAAATAGATCACCAGCTAGCGTGCTATAAAAGGGAAACGGCCTGGCCGTCTCATCAGGCACTCTCAGAGAGCGGGAACTCCCACCCATCTCACGAGGGCCGATAATGATGATGAAGTCGCCCTAATTCAATAGGCAAATTCCGACGACAAGACCTTGGGCCAGATTTTGTATGACATGGAGAGCAAATTACACTTCGCGGACGAGCCTATAAATGTTCCTAGCGATCTCTTTCAGGACGCCCATCCAGTGAGTGACATCTATCAGCGCCATTGGCCCATGACACGGCACTGTTTCCACCGTCATCGCCCTATTCAAGATATCTACAATTTCCGACTGACCAACCTCGCCCGTCTACGCAGGAAGCCATCTTCTATGACCAACGTACAGCCTTCAAAATAAATGTCGCTTTCGGGTAAATCTTATACGTCATAAGATGATGGATCTTCAACTGCGCTATTTCTATTCCAGTGCTAACAACCAAGTGTACAACCATCCTTTCACCATCATTTGCCGGGCGTCGCTAGAGACGATGCTGGAGAAACTGGACACCGTGGATCCCCTGGAATGGGCACAACGCCAACGCCTCAACAAGAGGACAGTGGAGAGGGTTACCAATGTTACATTCTTCGGGGGAGAGAACTGGTCAACTCTCTCGGCAGAATGCGTCACCCGTGCGCTGATGAATAGCCTAACATGCCGTATATACTCTCTACGTCTACATGCTTATCATTGACTTGAGCTCAGTAAACACTTGTACCTAATGTGATGGTGCGTTAAATAATAAAACATGTTGTTTGATATTTCAATTTGTTTTGTTGTGAACATACTAAACATTCCCAGGGCGGCTCCCCCAGCCTGGGTATGATGTAACATTGGGGATGATAAACTGTATAAACATTGCTGAACTTGTTGTTATTCAGGACAACCGCTATCCGCTATACTTGGATGAAATATATGCCCCGATGTGATATAGTGCTCTTGCACATTTCCGCAACTTCCCTTTTACTGCTACTCCACAACTGCACATGTGCAGAATGATGTCATTTCCACGACCCAGCCCCTCCAATCGGAGCCACGAGTGCTCCACATTGATACCTCTCGATTATAATACAGCACAGATAAGGTATAATACATCAAAGATATGGTATAATGCATGACAGTCCAGTTATAGTCCGTGGGCTGAGTAAGCGATGGGTGGGAGTTCCCGCTGTCTCAGAGTGTCTGATGAAATGGCCAGGCCGCTTCCCTTTTATGGCACGCTAGCTGGTAATCTATTTTTAGCACACTCAGTTCAACTACCCCCAAGTCGAGGACTGAGATGTACTGGTGTACGACTGAGCCACATTGCGCGCGCGCGAGTGTGTGTGTGTGTGTGTGTGTATGTGTGGGCAGTGGATTTTACATCTCGGACCTTGTCAACATCCGGGCTTCCCAGTGGGTTTTCTCGTCGTTCCCCTGTCTTCCATCCGGGTACTGTGGACTTACATCCGGGTCCTCATCTTGCATCCGGGTTTTCCATGATTACTGTCACGTGACCGGAAATGACCTTTAATCATTGACATGATGTAAAGGCTAAATTGGCTCTTTTGACCATTGACAGGCTAAATTGGTTCTTATTGACCTATTTCCGACAAGGGGCGCTACCTGTTTTGCGACAACTTCCGGTTCCGTGACCGGAAGTGTTCTTTTAACCCCTACACACCATTGTTAATATCCAGTATTGCAGTTTATGTCACATATATAATACCTCATTTCACTCAATTGGACAAGGAATAAAAAAGGTATAACCATTTAGATAACTTCACCCCCATAAAGAAAACGAACGAACTTTTCAAATAAATACATCTTGATATTCTACTTTGCATATTTATGTTAAATGTTACTTCAGCGCTTACTAGCAAATATATTTGTATCCTGCATGTGTTCGGCTAACCAAAAAGAATCATTTGAACCATTTTAGGTAACAATTTTGGTAAAAATACGATTTCATATGAAAATTGTAGATGACCCCTTAGTGACGTCACAATAAGTAAATATTAGAAGTTTACTATATTGGCCTGATTCTCAGGCTCATGTTGAATAAAAAGATACCTCATTTCAATCAATTGGACAACAAATAAAAAAGGTTACATAGATAATGTTGCAGAAATATGACTAGTTACCAGTATTGCTTGTAGTTAGTCAATTTTGACATTTTTTTTTCGTGAAATTTGGAGATGGCCCCCTACTGACGTCCTAATATTGAAATATTAGAACGTTAGCTGTCTTGGACTAATTCCTCCGTTTATGCTGAATAAAAAGATACCTCATTGCAATCAACTGGACAACAAATATAAAAGTTAAGAACATTTTAGCAACCTCACCCCTGCTATTCATTGCATAAGTAACATAGTGCTAAGTTAGTTATCCATGTTAGTGCTATTTTATAACATTGGAAATATTTCAATGTATTGAAGCACAAAATACAAATGAAAACAACATATTAAACCAGGTTACATAGATAATGTTGCAGAAATATGACTAGTTACCAGTATTGCTTGTAGTTAGTCAATTTTGACATTTTTTTCGTGAAATTTGGAGATGGCCCCCTACTGACGTCATAATATTGAAATATTAGAACGTTTGCTGTTTTGGACTAATTCCTCCATTTATGCTGAACAAAAAGATACCTCATTGCAATCAATTCGACAACAAATAAAAAAGTTAGGAACATTTTGGCAACCCCACCCCCTTACCGTGAGCGCAAAATAAAGGCGTTAGGTGCAATTTTTAACTTCTCTGATCTGCCAGTTCATCCCAATATCTCGCGTGTTAACATATATTTTCTTCTTCGACACATTCCAAAGTACTAAAAAATCATAGTTTCGGAGAGTGGTGGGGGGGGGGGGTGCAAGGTGGGCCTACTCAGCCCACGGACTAATATATCCACGTCCACTCTCAAGAACAGAATATAGAACGGATGTCGAATCAACAAAACGTCACAGACGACAGAGGAAGCATTGAAATTGTATGAGTGCATGCTGGTTGACAGAATTAAAATCATGTTGCAGAAAAACCCGAACACAAATTTCCTCGAATTAGATGTTAAGTCAGCTCTTACATACTGGCATAACATTGTCCTCTCTTGACCGTCGTTGGAATTTTGTGGATTTGTTTCCTTCATTTGGAGTTGACTGATTTTGAAACACTTGTCTCGCATGTGGGAACTGAAGAGAACAAGTGTTTCGTCGTCCCATCAATCACTCAAGAGTGTTTGTAATTAAGAAGTGAGTGAGTTAGTGAGTAGTATAGGTTTAACGTCGTTTTCAACCTTGTTTCAATCATATCACGACGGGGCCTACATGTGCCAGAACACGAGAGTGCTCACAGTTCCTATTACCCTGGACATTGATCAGCCCAGCCAGTACAACACCTGGTCACCCTTCCAAGTATTAACCGAGCTTAACGTTGCTTAACTTCGGTGATCTGACGAGAACCGATGTATCCAACGCTATAAGCCGTATCTCTTGTAATTAATAAAAAGGTAATATGAGAGTATATGGGACAAGATGGGTATCATCGAAACTACGTATGATACAGCTGTGGATGCCATAGATCTGTACATTAAAGAATAAATCAGAACACAGTCAGAATGATGGTGTTGGCCCAACACCTTTTTTGTGTTGAGGACTGGTCAACACCAAAAGGTGGTGTTGAGAAATGGTGTTGACCAATGTGAACACTAAAAAATGGTATTGATGCCAGTTCAGCACCAAATAATAGTGTTGGTCAACATCAATAAACGACGTTGAAAATGACTCAACACAGTATTTTGGTGTTCACTGATGAACGCTAATGCTGACTCAACACCAATTAATGGTGTTGGGCAACACCAATAATGGGCGTTGGAGACATATCGTGTTCGTCGAAATTGAATACCACTTATTGGTGTTGTGGTGCTTCAATTGATAACACTATATATATATTGATGAAATGTAAGTACCAAAAAAACTTGCCGGGCCTTTGAGATGTGAAGTTTATTGACAGAGAGAAGGTCAGTCCAAGATGATGGCCGGTATGTGCTAACATTCCAGGTGAGACAGAAATGTGCAAGAACTGTGGTCATGAAGATAAGAGCCTTTTTCACACGGTGGGAAAGTGATCGAGCAAACACTTTTAGTTGTAGAGCCATTGCATAGCCTATGTAGGTTATGCCGGCCATGTTGCAAAATGACTTCAATAGCTTCTAATTTTATTTTATCTGCTAGTCTGTGTCAATGGTACGGGAGAAAATAGGAACCGAAACGTTATGACTCAATAGCTTATCATATCAGGGAGATTTGGAACCAGTTTGAATAATTCATGCGTAAGTGACTAGTAGGCAAATTCAGAATGGCGCCCATCAGTCTTGCGGGATTCTCACAATTTTGCGTTCTTGATGTTTTTCTGTCTCCAAATCTAAAAGTCTAATCCAGTAGCCTTGAAAGTTTTGAGGAGAATTCTGGAAAATCAGTGAAAAACTCATTGATATTTCAGAGCAACCAATGAAGATCTGGTTGCATTTACCGATGTACTACAAGATTTAGTCCCATATTTTAACATACCTAGGACTGTTCTCACCTCAAATATACATTTATTAAATTCGAAATATTTCACATTATAGCTAATCATCTTAGGCTTATTTAAGCCTATTTGCAATATATTCCACTTAAACCTTCATGGGAAAATTCAAAATGGCGCTCATAATAACTCATTTAAAACTTGCGTTTTTGATTTATCACCTAGGTTCGGCTATTGTTCTAATTCACAGTGCACGTAAGTTATTTTACATTCTTTCTAGTCATTCCAGGATCATATTAACCCTCCATACCGTATCGGTACAATGAAAACATGTCATTGGTATAAGAACATATTTTTATCATACATAATATCATATCTTGTTGGAAATTTCGGAGTATCGTCTTTGAAAATACGTTGATCATTATAATTATATCTTCGCTTCATTCATGTTCACGACTGCGGTGATACCAGGTTGGAACAATCAAAACTACAGGTACAGAGTCACTTAAGCCTATTTGCATGATAATTTGAGGTAAGCATTATGGAAAATTTTAAAATGGCCACTGTGATAGGTGCTCTCAGGCTCTTATTCTTAGAAGTTTCTCGTCTAAGTTTGGGGATGTTTTAACTCCACAGTGCACACATCCCATAAGCAACCTAACTCAAATTATAGGCTATCCTTTCAGGCATATTTAATGGAATAGACCACGTTAATTTCCTGGAGAGAGAGAGAAAATTAAGATTTAACGTCGCGTGGGGTAAAATTTCCATAGTTTTCATAGCTTAAGTTTAAAGTGGGGACTTGGTGGGACAAACAGTTGTTCATGCATAGCCTGAGACAATAGTGGAGATTCGGTGGGTTAGTATTTAGTTTGAGACACATTTGGGGATCATGCGGGCGGACTTTGAATTCAGTTTTTGGGGAATGTTTTTGGTGAAAATTATGTCCCTTTCATATATATGTGCGGTAAATGCAGGGCAATTTGAACAGTATTTTTGTACCCTCTTCCGTGTTTTCACGTTTCTTGAGAAAGAATATCTACACATCTCATTCCTTACATCTCTTTTGATAGATAAGAAAGTGGTTTCACAAATATTTATATTAGTTTTATTGTTGGGTCATTGGGTCTTGAAAAGATGACATGTACGAAGACGAAACTTTAGAGTTAATGAGTACAAAATGAGAGCTAGTACGTCAACATTTCGAGATAGTAGGCCTAAGTCAAAATTTCGAGTTAGTGAGCCCATATTTGGGAATTGGTAACTCTCCTTTCAATATAATTCGAAGTTTAAAGATGTAATCAGCCTCAAAATGGATGGATTTTGTAAACTCTCCCCTGTGCGTTTTTTTCAGCAGGGAAGATTACCAAAGCATCATATGTATTATATTTGATGCTAGTGGGATCGTCATATACAACGAATGCAAGCATATCTTGTCAGAGAAATTTGTAACTCTGCCCGCTTCGACGGCTTTTCTGTCTCGTCATTGAGTGTGTGTTGTACGCGGAGAGGAAAATGACGTCACTGCGTGACGTATGAGTGACGTAGCGACGCTCACGAATTTGAATGCTGCACAGCTGCAGCCATGGGATAACGTCATGGCTCGTGCCTACGGTTCGGTAACGTCGCACGGCATACGTTGGTAGAATGCACCATACGTGTATACGCTTGTTGGCACGGCCGTGGAAAAATAAACGGCATGCCATGCTGTTTATTTTTAAAGATCATTTCCTTCTATTTTCTCGTGAATGGTAGAAACAAATTTAGTTTTTTTGTGGTCAAATGTGTTTCATTTTGTACCTGTTGTAACATATGTCACTTTCGCTGAGTTTGAGAGACATTGATTTCAGCCCAGATTTGAGACTGATTACATCTTTCAGATACGAAATTCAAATTAAGAGTTAATAATGCAATATTCGAAATAGAAAACCGAACGGTCGCTTTATTAAGTTGAAATATTGAGGTAGTAAATAGAAATTTCGAGCAAATGTTTACAGTTATTCGATATTTCGAGTTATTACGACAAGCTTTCAAGTTAGTGATTCGAAATGTCGGGATAGGAATTAAGCCAATTCGAATTAGCCTGTCTTGGGTTCGAGTTAATAGCTCGTAGAAATATATAGATAGTAAGCCGGAGTGTCGAGTTAGAACTTGAAAATTCGAGTCAATAATTGAAATTCCCGAGTTGGCAGGTCGATATTTCGGAGTCAGTAAGTCGAAATTTCTACTTAGGATGTCGAGGTTACCATATAACAAGCCGAAATTTCGAGTTGGTTTGCCGAAATATCACAATAGTGGGTCGAAATTCATTGTTGGTAAGTGGAAATTAGAAGTTGCCGAATCGAAATCTCGAGTCAGCGATTCGAAATTTGGATATATTAAGGCGAAATTGTGAGATAGTAGGTAGAAATTTCAAGTTACTAAGTTTAAATTTCGAGCTAGTAAGTAGAAATATTGAATCAATAATTGAAGTTTTCGAAAAAGATACAATGTAGTAGTTGGTTGTAAGGCTATTGATTTTCGCTCAACTGGGCTCTATAGTTGTCTTGTCTGACACAGAGTCTACTATACCACCTGACCGTTCTCATCGTTATGATTAGGTTTAGCTTTTTGTGCTGACCTGTGTTCCAATTTCTTCTCATCATTCCCATGCTGCGAGTTGCTTCCATATTTATTGTGGATTAATTCGTAGCCATCTGTGATAACTGTACCCAATTTAACTCCAGTACGTTATCTTGATGTTGATTCTTGTTATTAGGAAATAATGCTCTTAAATTCTTTCTTGAGAATAAATATCCAGAACTGTAGATAATCCTAGTCAATCCGTAATGACCTGTACGCCCTATTTAATACCTTCTCTTAACTGAATTCCGCAAACGTTTGTCCGGACTCCATCATTGCTTGTAGGCACATCTCATATTTTGCCCGAATAACTTTTGCCATTTCACAATCCCTGCACTTTTGTCTGAGAAAATGACGAGTTAAATTCATTTGCCAGAGGTCCAGAGACGCTCTGCCTACTTGAGACTTTTGACAGTTTTCTCGAAAGACAGAAAGAAGATCTCAACCTCTCTGACCTAATTCTAAATCACACCTGCGCAATTCATGTTCTCTTTTTCTCTAGTTTGTCTTTCTCCTCCTTTATAACTAGCTTTATTCCTCTCTCTCTCTCTCTCTCTCTCTCTGTCATTTTCCTTTTTTTTAACCGTAACTTCTTGTCTGAGACTTTCTCTTTCTACTTCTTTCTCTCTGTGCGCTTTTTAATCTACGTTATTTCTTACTTTCTTCTGCCTCTAATCTGACCTTTCTTTTCTATGTTTCGCCTCTATTCTAAGCCTTTTTCCCCAACCCCATCTTGGCTAAGCACACAACTCTATTTCACTCAAATTCCTCATCACATTTACCGATGGCCTGGTCCAACTCATTCTTCCCCGTACTGGTTGAAACAATAACATGCAGGTGGAAGGCTTGTGATTTCAATAAGCCAACACCTAACTGCTCTAATCAGTGATAGACAGGTTTCGGTAGCCGAAAATGTCCGAAGATCGAATTCGTTAGCCAAACTTAATACCAATAATTGCGAACTGTGTCAATACATATGGCAAATCTGTTTGCCTCGTTCTAGGTCTTCAAAGTTATAACGGGCCGGAAACCAAGAACGCTTGCACAAAAGAGCTAACAAAGTTCGTTCGGGATGGATCAGAAACTCTCTGATTCTGGTCAAAAACATGGAGATATAACGCGTAGAGACGGTGCAGATTTGAAGCGCTTCTGATCACCTTTGTCAAGTAATGGAAAGGAAGGCTTATAGCGATAGAACACGGTTGTTCACAATGTCCAGCAAATGTATTGAGTGAGAGATCGTATGACAAACTGAACTCATTCCCAGAAAGAGATGTCAATAGGTCCTCTAGTCACAGAGTTTGAGCCCATTTCATTTTACTGAAGTTTTAACTCAATGATGACTAAAGACAATTCCATGTATTAGGACAAATGATGCCTTCGACAAAATTCGTGCGGTGTGGCGTTCTCCTTTATAGTTTTTTTTATGTAATTTCGAAGGTGAAAGAAGCAGAGAGGTCCATCCCACCATTCAATGCACTGCACATGTAACGCATGAGCACGACGTCCAATGCTCAGGACTATACCGACACCACATCGAGTTCATCACACTCATGGAAAGACACACTCATAATTCCAGTTTTCACTTTAGCAAAGTTTACCTTTAATGTATTATAAAATATATGTTTGATCCGATGTCGAGAGACGTGTTTTGAATGGAAATTTGATAGTAAACACCGCAAACGGATCAGGGCGAAACAAAATTCTCCTTGATCAATCCGTCATCACCGGAAGAATCCGAATACGTCCTACATAGTGATGTTTATTTCAGCCTAAACAGAAAAGGTCCGAAGTTCACAAGTGTTAAAATCAGTTCCCTTTACAGGTGTAATTAATCACGCAATTGGTACTGTATTAAAAAGCGAGAAAATAATCGACGGCATCTGCAATAAAACGAGTTGAAACTCTTTGATACGAAACCGGAAAGCTGAAAAACACCTACTTGATGTTTTCGCTAACAATATTTGGAAACAAGCAGATCGAAAATACTATTCGAACTGAAAGAAGTTTTTCTCGCAACTAACGCAACTAGTTCTGCTAGCCCTTTCGGTGGTCTATGAGATATATCTGGATTGGTCCAAAACTCTCTTCTCGCCATTTGTAATAAGCATTCGCCGATAAAATGTTTATTATGATCGATACGCATCAGTAGATGACTTGTAAGCTATATCTTGCGGCCATTAATTTTGACCGCTTCATCCCACTTATCGTCCCTGGTCAGCCGTATTATATCAATTGCTTCATTCTTTTCCAATCACGTAGCTCGCGTTTCGGACTTTTTAAACATTGCTGAGTAAGGGGAACATCAATTAATTAGATTTGCTTCAGAAAAAATGCTATATGTTTCATGCTGGTATAAAAGTGCCTCACGCCGCCTGGCGAGGCCAGAATAAAGACCTAAGGACGGAGCATTGTTGGTACTGGACACAGGCGTTTGTGTTTCGAAAGCGAAAGGTAAGCTTTGTTCTGATCGGTTCACACTAATGAATTTAAGTTGATGAGCAACTCCCGTTTTCATCGGTTCACACTGATGAAGTTAAGTTGGCCAGGTTCTCTATATCCCATCGGTTAATTGTATTGACGCATATCCGAATTATTGTACCTGTACTTAAAAAAAATCACTCTCGCTTTATAGCGTGTATATAGGCACCTGAATGTCAATTGCGACTTCTAATTTGTGCATAATCAGCATTTATTCTAAGCTTTCGAGGTATACCATCCTCATTCTCAGCTGCAGCTTCCATCTATTTGAGAATGACGACAGCAGACCTCGACAGCTTAGAATAAATCTCGAGAAACTCACATACCCCAACCCTAAAATGCATACACGGTTGTTTTGCATTGATATAAACCTTTGAATACATTTATCTAAGTATCTTCAATGTATTTGCTTCCCATTATGCATATTTTGAAGATTTAAATGTAATGGAAAATCTCTTCAAAATTTATTTCGAAATTTGCTGTATATCGACGCAAACCCAAAGTTGTAGGATAGGCGTAATTGAAAATTTGCTTGAATAGGTGATTGTTCTATCCTTAATGGAGCTGATAAAAAAAATATTCAAATTCAGCAAGGAAGTATAATTTTTACTGAATATTTGACCAACAATCATGCAATGATCCTTTGGGTTAGCTCCTCTTATTCTAACAGTCCTTTTACATGTTCGTAGTCACAATTTATTTATTTTCAATTTTTAAAAGAGATAATTTCGACGGCCCGATTAATAGCCGAGTCAGCCGTACCATCTGCGCAATGATGACTCATAGATGATACATCCTTAGTCATTCAGTGTGGCCGTTAGCGAAATAATATACAATTATTGCATGTTATAGAGTGGGACATCACGATTTGTCAGCTCGAGACAAGTGATGTACAACGAGCGCAATACCAAGTGTCATATTTGAATAAAATGGGACTTCATAATCATGTGAATGAGGATGGTACGGTGAAATAAGCATATCGTATTCAACACTGCGCGACCGTTGTTGATTTCAAAACGTCGTGTCAAGATCAACTGTTCGATCTCGGTTTGTTTGTCGACTCAATCGCATAATTTGGATGAGTAACGTTCGCGGTGATCTTACGTACCTTTTCAAAAGATGCCAAATTTATTTCAGTCAATTACCAAATCACATTCATTAATTTCCATCACCAACGGGGCGACGTATACAATTCGGGTAGACGAAGATATCAATCTTCGTTTCGGGGAGTAAGTTGCCGCGCGCACTATGGAAGGCAATTCTTGGTCCGGCAGATGTCGCCGTGGAATAATTTGTCATGTACAACGCTCTGCCGTGGCACATAACATTTATTCAACGGTAAGGCAAGATATGACTGCATCATCACTGAACATCACGATTTGTAAAATGACACGTGACAGGTTGTCAACCAATGAAAACTTTACGAATTTACATGAGGTATAATAACACCATTTATTGTCACAAAATAACAGTCGACATGCAGGCTAACCTGCCCTCATTCACTCTAAAGTGCAACGCGGCTTTGAAACCTACTACATATCCGTAAGTCTGATCACACATATCAACCAACAGTTCGAGAATCTCTTTTGCTACTCGGATGTCTTGCACATCATGATGTCTTGCCAGCATCTTTGAACACTGTTGACCGCTTCTATCTTGAAGGAAACTCGCCTATGTCTATGCGTACTAGATTTTATATTAATTTGGTTCTAATCTATGCATACTAGATTTTTTATTAATTTGGTTCCAATGCTGTTGTACTGAATAGGTCTTTGGATTATGGACAATTCTTCAATGGACTACGGCCGAAAACATTGGATGACGGACTAGACGCTTGTATTGAGATGTGTCCGGCACAATGCAGTTAGCCTGTGGGGTCATAAGACTTTTTGTCACAAACGTCATTATATGTTCCCACCATCGTTGCATGTTGTTGTTATCTTGCTCATACTTGCATCATCTCCACATTGAAAGTTAAATACTACACTAATGTTCTGTCAGTTTCCTTGACATACTGAATTGGAAATATTTCTCTTACCGGAAAAACACGTTATGTCATAGATAGCCAGTCAAGATAGGAGCTGAACAATCTCCAAGTATGACAAGCGGTGGTTTTGTTGCTTTTTTTTACGGCAAATGTTTATTCCTTCGAACAGTCAATCAAAGGAGGTGTTCGCTTGAGATGGAATTTTTCCATGACTCTCTGCTGATCTATTGTCCCACTCCGAGGCCACCGAAATATTGTGGCATAAGGTTTAGGAATTGCCCAAGGCTGTGTCAGCCCGTTTAGGAATTGCCCAAGGCCGTGTCAGCCCGTTTAGGAATTGCCCAAGGCCGTGTCAGCCGGTTTAGGAATTGCCCAAGGCTGTGTCAGTCCGTTTAGGAATTGCCCAAGGCCGTGTCAGCCCGTTTAGGAATTGTCCAAAGCCGTGTCAGCCTGTTTAGGAGTTCCCCAAGGCCATGTTAGCCCTTTTAGGAGTTCCTCAAGGCCGTGGTAGCCCGTTTAGGAGTTCCCCAAGGCCGTGGCAGCCCGTTTAGGAGTTCCCCAAGGCCTTGGTAGCCCTTTTAGGAGTTCCCCAAGGCCGTGTCAGCCCGTTTAGGAGTTCCCCAAGGCCGTGGTAGCCCGTTTAGGAGTTCCCCAAGGCCATGGTAGCCCGTTTAGGAGTTCCCCAAGGCCGTGGTAGCCCGTTTACGAGTTCCCCAAGGCAGTGGCAGTCCGTTTAGGAGTTCCCCAAGGCCGTGGTAGCCCGTTTAGGAGTTCCCCAATGCCGTGGTAGCCCGTTTAAGAGTTCCCCAAGGCCGTGGTAGCCCGTTTAGGAGTTCCCCAAGGCCGTGGTAGCCCGTGTAGGAGTTCCCCAAGGCCGTGTCAGCCCGTTTAGGAGTTTCCCAAGGCAGTGTCAGCCGGTTGAGGTCAGTCTAATGTGACTTACTTATTCATATTCTCATACATTATTATCATATTATGAACAACTCAACTATTTACGAGCAATAAAAACATATTAATATATCAACTGACAAGAAAACTGCCACCTGTCTGCTAAAAGTTCAGTGTACCAGTAAATAAGGATCTTACTGCAAACAAACATCTTGGCAAACGCATATCACTTGTGAAAACAAGCGTTGAGGGTCATTCCCGAATAAAAAGAATGCTTTAGTTGCAATACTGCAAGTATCTACATTAGCTGATAATGATGAAATAAGTATAGCTATATTGCAGCGAATACACATTGAAGAGTAGCCGTAACTGCTTTGAATTTCCGTTTTCCGTTTTCCGAATTTTACTTTTCCGTTCATATAGCAAACGTCAGATCCGATCTTCATTATTAATCCGTCGTCCATGAAAGAATGTCCGCGTCAATAATAAAAATATCCATTTCGTATGACAGCACCAATTCCAAATGTGTATGAAATTAAATAAATAAAAACACAGGATGGTTTCCTACAAGAGAGAAGCGGTAAACCTTTCTCAAGGCAAGACATGATCCTGTTCTATACATAAAATCCTAAGCACGGACCATTATTCCTTGTCTATTTGATTTCTCTAAATCATTTACTTGTCGTTTCCAGGGTACATGTATATAGGAAGACGGCAAATTCCTTATACAATGTCAAGGTGTGGCGTGACGTCACTGTCAAGGTCACGTGACTTCCGGGTCAGACGTCACATCCGGTCAAAGGTCACACCCGAGTCAAATGTCACTTCCGGTCAAGTGACGGCCCAACAAGAGTTATCTGCCCCTAAATAAGATCGTACGCTTCAGTTATTTCAATGTTAAACCTAATGGGCAACCCACACATCTGGCGTGGCACCTTGTTCTCTCTGTCTCGCGATGTAAAAGACGATGGGAGGGGGCTCGAGGCCATTGAGTGAATTTTGTTGAATAGTTCAGGCAGGTCTGGGGTAGACATGCTAGGTCCATTCCGGCGCAGTGAACAATGACCTGACACCTTGGGCAACCCACTCATGAATATTTGCGGTATGTGGTGTAGCACCTTGTGTTCTCGGTCATGAGATGAATAACACGATGGCAGGGTCTCGAGGCCATGGGTTGACTTTCGCTGAAAAGTTCCGACTACGCATGCGTAATCCATAGACAGATTCGGGGGTGGACGTTTTGAGGTCGTAGTGGACCAATATTGTGTCATAGTAAAGCACCCGTGGAGGAGCGTCCGACTGGATGGCTTTGGAATGGGAGTAAGGCTATGGCGAGCAGGAAATTATTGGAAAAGGACATTCAAATTGACGTTTTGGGGTCGAGGTGGGCTAATATTGGTCCGAATGGGTTGTGTGGGGTATTCATGTGAAGCGCTCCCCGAGGCCGATCAAATCATGGTGGATACTTTTCCACGAGAAAGATTTTACCCCTGAACCCTCATCAACCAAGTCTAGAGGGGCTTGCCGAGAGGTGAGAGATAGTGGTAGCATGTTTTCACGGAAAAAAAGCAAAACACGGTCGTAGAAATGGGAATGTTGTTGAGATAGTGTAGTCTCTAAATTTCAGGAAGAAACAAATCAAGGGAAGTAATCCAATTGCCTCTTAGTAGTAGAGGAAGCAGAAACCCAGTATATTTGCCCAATCGCCTTTTTGGAGTGTTTTAGAGTAACGTTTTAACGCCCTATCTGAACGCTTTAACGCCCTATCTTAACGCCATAACGCCATATCTTAACGCCTTAACGCCTTATCATAACCCCTTAACGCCCTAGCATAACAGTTTCTTTATCTTTTGCGCGAGATTGTAACATGCTATTGAATAATACCAACGCGTCGACAAGGTGTGTGTATCAATCCATCCACACCACGGAATAAAACAAGCTGAGACTTGGTGGTCCTCGATGTCGTCATCGCTCTACGCCGGGACATTGTACAGATGTTTTGATGGGAAACACTTGTTTTGCAGGCCATCGCTCTATTTGTCAGGGTAAATTTTTCGGGGGAATTTTCTGGAAAAACCTCTTTTCTATTTATAGATCTATTTATAGAGTTACTTGTGTGTGCGTGTGTGGAGGAGGAAAAGGAGAAGGGGAGGAATGGGGTTGAGTGAGTGAATGAGTGAGTGAGTGAGGCATGCCCAACGTCCGTCTTAACGCAGTGACGCCTAACGCTAGTGAGTGAGTGAGTGTGATGGTGGTGATGCTGTGTGGTGGTGATGGTGATGGTGAATGTTTGTGGAGGTGGTGGTGGTGGCGAGCGCCCGTCTTAACGCAGTGACGCCCTAACGCCCTAACGTCTTCTATACCTAGCCCCATAATGTATTATTGCCATGATACAGACAGTTGAGACAAAGAAAGATCAACACGTTCATAAGTTTTCATATGGTTTATTCTACCCTCCATCATATCATACCCAAAATGGGGGAATCACGTTGGGTATGTTCAGTCCCGCACCCCATTCCAAATATCGTCGGAAGTGACGTCATCGCCGGAAGTTACGTCATCGCACGCAATCGCACGATCCTGGTGGTACACGCTGTAACCTATAGGGCATAGGATACACCAGGGACGTGCGCATGCGTGCGATGACGTCACTCCCGGTTACTATGTCACTTCCGGCGATGACGCCACTTCAGACGATGACGTCATTTATGAGCGGACATGCGGGATATGACGCCACTTTCCGTGATGACGTCACCTTCATCAAGGGTCAAAGGCCAATGGCCAAAGGATGTGTATGTGATTGGATGGTTGACAATGCGTTAAGGCATTACGATTGGGCGTTAATGCGTTAGAATAGGGCGTTAGGGCGTTAAGATAAGGCGTTGATACCGGCGTTCAGATAGGGCGTTAAGGGGTTGAGGTAAGGCGTTAAGGCGTTGATAGGGTGTTAAGACGTTAAGATAGGGCGTTATGGCGTTGATACGGGCGTTGACGGGCGTCACAACATTCCCATATCTACGTCTTACCAGGTGTAAAGTCCGTGTTCCGCTTTATTCTGTGAAAACATGCAACCACTATCCCTCATGTCTCGGCAGGCCACGATCCGCTGGGGACTGATATTAGCCCTCCTATTGCTTGATAGGGGTTTTAGGGGTAAAGTCCGCGTTTCCAATTTTATACGCACGCACCCATGACTTGATCGGCCTCGATGAGCGCTCCACACGACCCATTCGGACCAATATTAGCCCACCTCGACCCCAAAACGTCCATTCCAATGGTCGGAACTTTTCAGCGAAAGTCAACCCATAGTCTCGAGACCCCAGCCATCGCGTTCTACAGCTCGAGGCAGAGAAAACAAGGTGACACACCCCATACTGCAAATGTCCATGAGCGCGTTGCCAAAAGGTGCCAGGTCCACTGCGCCGGAATGGACATAACATGTCCACTCAAGACCTGCCTGAAGTTTCCAGCAAAAATCACCCCATGGCATCGAGACCCGTTCCATCGTCTTCTACATCACGAAACTGAGAAAACAAGGTGCCATACCGCAAATGCCCATGATTGGGTTGCCCATCAGATTTAACATTGAAATAACTGAAGTGTACGGTCTTAATTATCGGCAGATAACTCTTGCTGGGTCGTCACGTGACCGAAAGTGACCTTTGATCCGGATGTGACCTTTGACTCGGAAGTCACGTGACCGGAAGTGACGTCATCCGTGACGTTATAGTGGCGTCACGCCACAACCTCACGCCACACCATCATTTTTTATAAGGAATTTGCCGGCTTTGATTGCTTCTGTCCTTTTGAACATTTGTTCATTTGTAAAACACACAAAATTCAAACGGCCTCTAGTGCCAGGTTAAGCGCATTTAGACACAGGTTACCATTCTCGTCTCGCGAGACTCCCTACTGCGAGAAAGAGTCTCACGTGTAAATGGGAGCCATCCCGCCAAAATTTGGGGGGTGAGTAGGCGGCGTATGAATTTCACCGTCTGTAATTGACCTGCTGACTCCGCCGAGTTAGAAGCGAATTGCTAAACATAACGTGGGCTATATAATTGGAAAATGACTCTTTCCGTTTCGGAGCATATCAATCGCGAACAAATTATTGTCGGTATGTATACTTGGCCGTGAAAGCGAGTTATCTAATACAGGAAGTAGTTCGCACAGTTCCGATCCATTCTCAAAGAGAGCAGTGTCTACCGCAAGACGGTACATCTTCGGAAAATTTATTACCTATGCCAGGTTCTTAGCGTGACATGTACTTGATCAGGGCAAGGCAGTTGCAGCATTTCTGTTCTTCATTCACTACATAG
Organism: Hanleya hanleyi; assembly: GCA_036873755.1. NCBI lineage: Eukaryota > Metazoa > Mollusca > Polyplacophora > Lepidopleurida > Hanleyidae > Hanleya > Hanleya hanleyi. Next base: position 17,764 of record JAVTVY010049255.1, read on the forward strand.
TACTGTTCACACGCCCTATGATATGTACTTTTATTGCTATCATTATGCAAGTTTTGTTGTTAAAAAAATAAAACTGAACGTTGAACTTTATGGCCTACTCGTTTGAAGCAGCAGACATAAATTTAGTTGACCTAGATTCTGCATTGAAGATCAACCATTGAAACGCGGAAAACAACGAATTACGTCAATTATACCGAATTTTCGCCTGCATGTTGTCTGATCGTACTATTCCTGTTTATCTGATGATGCTAAACAATAATGATCTTGTGATCTTTGGGTTAGGTCATAAATTTTCTGAAGATGTACCATTTTGCGTGTCTACCCGCGGGAGAATAGTCCCGGTCGAGCGAGTGATGTCATGCTGCCTCGTTTGAGATTGAAGATTCAAAAATGTCACCAGTTTACATGAGAGTCGCTTTGGTCTCCCACGGGTAGACACGGCTCTATTTGAGAATGACAGGTTACGAGACGTAGCGCCAGAGACCCATATTATGCCGTCAGTGTACGATGTTTATCACACTGAGAAACAGAGAACGGAGGCGTCTCGTGGTATAGCCCAGTTTGGCAAGTTTTTGCACTTATATTCTGTAGCTTTGAATAGTATTATCACAGTCTACATGGTCTAGCAAATGCTACATGGCGAGATATGTATACGCCATATGTAGGTCATTCTAGAATACTGTTAACCAGGATTGGGTAGTAAAATATTTCCAAAAATTGTAATCGTTTCTCTTGTCGTGGAGTCGACGTGAGAGAAAGCCCTGGTCATTCCTATGAATGTATAGTTCCAGATATAATGTTCCATCAGTGGTTTCCTTCAAATTCAGAAAAGAGGGTAAAGATCTGTCACAGCGTCACTAATGTAGGAATGATCAATTATAACATTTATCTTTACCCTGCCCGCCAACGAAATACTCCAATGTAAAAATTATATGTCTGTAACAGTTTTTTTGTAGGTCTTCTGGATCGTCACCATATTCCACTGCTGCAAAAGTGGGGTCAAATTTTGAGTTGTATGTGTGGAACTCTGTTCATGAAATTATTTGCCAGGGGTTCGCTGTCTTTATTTCACATCACGATTGCATATTCTAAAGTCTAAAATCAAGATGGGAAAGAAGAGGAAACCTAAAAAAAAGTTTGATGAATTCGGCCATTCGGCCAAACAGCTGTACAATTTACAGCTGGTGGAATCATGTGGCGAATTGTGGCGAACTCTAACAGAGCATTCCAAGCGTTTTGACGTATTTCTATACTATGAAACATGACACCTTTAACCAAAACGATTTTTCAGTATAATTCAGCATCAAATCCACGGAATTTGGATATATTGGACTCCTTTTGGTGAACGGTGTCATATTTTACATATAAAGGGAATTCCCTCCAAGAATATCACCAAAATTTGCAAACAAAAACATTTTGAGACACTTGTTTTACTCATCTCTGCTCGCTGAAAATTCAGAATACGAAAATTCAGTTTTTTGTCTCTCAAGCTAATAACTTTTCAAGTAAAAGGGACAAAATTGTATTTTCGGTTCACAAACGCAACACACTGAGAACAAATCCATCTAAAGCGAATACCTTCTTTAATTTGCGTAGGGGGGGGGAGGGGAGGGGGCCTTCTCTGTATATGGACCACGACATATTTATAGAGATATGTACGAAAGCCGAGAGGGTTCTTCAGAGTTTTACTTTTTTCCGACTTCCGACTTCTGACTTCTGACTTCCGACTTCCGACTTCTGACTTCTGACTTCCGACTTCTGACTTCCGACTTCCGACTTCTGACTTCCGACTTCCGACTTCAGTCTTAGAATTGTTTTGCATTTATAATGCATTACATCTTAAATTAAGAAACATGGAATGACAGAATACCATTATTATGAAATCTTGTGCTTGAAAAAATGATTGCATGCACTTTTAATAATCAGATAACCATTGAAGTTTATCTGCAGTTATGTTCTGATTATTAGAATGCGATAACTTCTAATGTAAATCGAAATACCTTATGTCACAAATCAAAGGCGCCTCAATTACATAATATAATAGCACAATTCTATTCAACTGATCATAATTACTTCCGAAATATTATAAATAAATATATAAATATACATTTCTCCTGGTTAATGAGAAGCTTTCTGGAACTGGAAAAAATTTGATATGCAAATAAGCTATTGGTGAGTTGATTAGACAGACAAATACGAATATTTTAGATTCTGATACCTTTGCAGTCCATTACATGTAACTTGTGTAAGGATGTGTGTTAGTTCAAATGAATTTTTAATAAATATGAATCGCACGAGTACTCTTTGTTACTTCATATTTGTTAATAAGATATCATAATCCGTGCAGTTTCCAAAATAAAGTCCTTTATAATCTGTTGATATGTCATGAGAACCGTATTTCTATAAATTCTTATAACTTTTTAGAACTAGTTTTCATGATGCTGTAAATAAGCAATATTACAAAGAAAGACATTAGACTTATCGCTTTGTGACAATTCCAGTATAATCTAGCCATTATCTTGAGTTCATTTGATGACTTCCCCAAATACTATTTGCAATAAATTACATCATTAGCAGATTTAAACTTCAAACCTAATGTCTCTCTAACCGTGGCCTAAACTGGACCTAGAACGTTGGGGTTCCCTTTCAAATTGCCAATACTATAATCAGAAAGACCAAAGCACAAAGTCACAGATAGAATTATAGGTATTATTAGTTGCAAGGGGTGAATGAATGTCCAAAACTCTGAAGTCGGGAGTCAGAAGTCAGAAGTCGGAAGTCGGAAGTCAGAAGTCAGAAGTCGGAAGTCAGAAGTCAGAAGTCAGAAGTCAGAAGTCGGAAGTCAGAAGTCGGAAGTCAGAAGTCGGAAGTCGAAGTCGGAAGTCAAAATCAAAATAATAAACTTCAATGGTTATATGATTATTAAAAGTACATGCAATCAGCTTTTCAAGCACACGATGCCATAATAACGGTATTGTGTTATTCCATGTTTCATAATTTAAGATGTAATGCATTATAAAAGAAAACAAATCCTAAGTCTGAAGTCGGAAGTCAGAAGTCGGAAGTCAGAAGTCAGAAGTCGGAAGTCAGAAGTCAGAAGTCAAAAAGTAAAACTCTGAAGAACCCTCTCGGCTTTCGTAGATATGACATCGCCAAACCGAGTTCTCAATAGAAACCCTGTCACATTTTGTCAAGGCGAATTTACGTGTAATGTTCGACCTAGGTGTATGAAGATGACATGCAAATATTTTATCGATTTATTATCATTAAGTCGAAGGCATTAAGCTTTACTGAAAAACATAATTTCAGCATATTTTCATTCTATCTTTAGATTAACGATGGCCTGGTTTTCGACCATCGCGGTACTGGTTATCTGTCTGGCGGTAGTCGCGCATGGGGCACCCTGGACAGCACCGGTATCAACGGCACACTCAGGTATATATGACGGGTGGGGTACCAGTTTACAATGGCTACGTCTACCGCTACGCCATGCTTCCTCAGCCAGTGTCAGGCAGAGAAATATTTACCTGTTACGCCCTTTTCCGATCGTTCGGCAATAAACTAGTAGTTTCTGAATTCTTGTTCTTGCCACAGACAGTTGGCTGCGCTGAGCTGATTTCATGATAACCCGTCCTCGAAACACACGCTTTCTACGAAAGTTGAAATGGGACTTCTAACATCTGCCTTTCGACCTCTGACTTCTGAGTTTCGGTTCTAGCAGATAGCTTTGACCATAAAACCACTTCAAGGGTTATGAAAATTCAGGCTTGGGGTTATCGATTTTAATTTTGACTGCCAGTTCGTGCTGTCTTTTATTACGTAACTGAGCATTCGATATGTTTTTGTATATATCGTCATACTATATCAGGATGTAACAGACTATAACATGATATAGTATGACGGACTGGAGTACTATATTTACGCCATACGCGTTTCCCTCTTATCATGTCTTCAGCGGCATGTAATTTACATTAAGCAAGATAAAATTCCGCCTTATATAGGTGTAGGTAATGTAGCGTACGTATATAACATGTTGAGAAGGAAACAATGTAGCCAGGCAAACAATAATTAGTACCAATCAGTTTAAAGTTAAGGCTTATATTAGAGAAAAGATTAATACAACGTGTACATGTAGAAATAATAATACTTAGAGTACACAACATAGAGAGTGGGATTTAGATCTCGTTATGCATTTGATTGCTGTTTAAATCCAGTTTCATTTTCTTGATCCAATGTAGCCTTTCCTGCTACTCTTCTGTGTTCATTTTGAAGAACGGACAGGTTTGAAATTTAACAGGCATATGGGGGGCGCATATTTGCTTTACTTTTCAAAGTCTGCAAGCAAATGATTCAATTTGCTGTCTATGTACTCTAGTATGAATTCGTAAAGTATCACCCGTATATGATATATACGGTTTATGATACCCCACTGATTTTGAAGCATATAAACGACATAGGGCCACTGTCAATATATATAACCTATTAATTAATAACCTATCAATCAACATAGGGTCACATGTTTGTTAGAAATGCATGTACCTGACGTAACACTGGTATTAGGCAAGAAGTGCGCGTTTTCTGCCCTTGTAAAACAATCTCATGAAATGCGGACCTACATATTATAGTCTACCAGGTAATTTTGTTTGATATTTCTGGATAGACTTGTTACACATAAAAGCAGCTGTGTGACCAGAAATCGCCAATCCAGAGTCGAAAGTCAGAAGTCAAATGTCGGAAGTCAGATTGCCCGTCTCTCACTGACCAGCATTCCGAAGATGACCTAATAAACTTAATCGCTGAAACGTAGAATACACTTACATGTAATCGAATGCTTTATTAGGTGTTAATGTAGTACTTTACTGAATTAAAGGACCTTGTACCTTTAGATGAGTAAATGGCCCCAGGTCAGGTGCATTACAGAAGTACCAATATAAAATACTTTCTCTACAAGAAATTGTACGATTGGCATGCAGTACAATATTATATTGTTTACTTATAAAAATTTCAAGGCACGGCGTCTCCTGATTCTCGAGTAACAGGGCCGTGAAGTAGTGCATTCGTGCAAAATAGTTGATTCTGAGGTGAGAACATATGAAGATACACGATAACCAGAACCAGAACCAGATTTGGTCTACGACTACGTATCGGAACAGCGAGTATGCTGTATCAAGCTGGTTCTGATAAACGATGACCAGACCCAGCTTGATACAGCATACTCGCTGTTCCGATACGTAGTCCTAGACCAAATCTGGTTCTGGTTATCCTTCATCTTCATATGTTTATAGAGAGAAATATGAGGTGTTTTCTTCTAAAAAATTTGCGATTTTGCACGAATGCACTACTTCACGGCCTGTTATTCGAAAATTTATTTTATACTAATATGTTTACTCATTGTCAGCTTTCGAGAACGCAAATGCGGCTAAAGCTCTAGCGAGTTTCTTAACCGTGGAAGCTACGAC
>JAVTVY010049256.1:0-24404 GCA_036873755.1 Hanleya hanleyi
CAAATACGTAGTCTTTAATATCTAACTAATTACCCCAAAGTTATTTACACTGCTAGCTTTCAGATTTACCTTCAATATTTAATGTATTAGAATCACTAATTCTGATTTTTAAAAAATATTCTAGGACATTAAATGTCATTTTCTTATTGCAAGAAAATAATCGGTTCATGGGGTAAAAATCTTTAAAATTTATGAGTTAAATTTTCTCACTCCATGGACAGATTATCTTTCACAAAACAAGAAAATGAGAGTTTCAGTCCCAAAATATGTTGAAGAATTCAATGTAGAAGATCAATATGTAAGCTATCATCACAAGCAAAATTTGGGTAACTTATCTTGGATAGCAAAAAAAATCTATTATCATTTATGTTAGCATGTTTGTAAAAAAAATGGTTTTACATCCATATTAATTAACATTCATCACTCATTTCACCACAGCCTTCCAAGTTTGGTTGAACTATTTACAATTTCTCGGGGAATACATGTATCTCACAAGTTGATAAAAAATAATCTGTTTTCCTTGGTATGTAATACTAGTATACTAGTTATGTGCTAAAAATAATTATATCTTATTCAGTGCATAGTTAGTATTGTTTAAGCTTACATATTGTTGGGGAACAAACAAGTTTACCTATACATGGCCAAATAGAATGTAAGTGATCAAATTGTCTTCATATGGTGACTTTAGGGTTCTTTGGACTGTCAGATTTTATGTACCTTGAACCCATCAGACATGTCAGACGAATTTGTAATTGTATACATTGAGAAACGGTAGCTAGGGTTCACTACAACTTATATGGACAATTGTGAAGTAGACATTTAGATGACTTCAGTGAAAAAATAGCTCTTTAAAAGGTAGAATGAAGTATACTTGCTATGTTGATGTGATTCTATGGGTCAGTTAAGATGTTTCAGATATATCATAACTTACATTTGTTTTGTTCTACAGCTTGAAGATTGAAATACCAGAAGTGAAGAGAAACAGAAATAAAAGAAGACATTTTGAAAATGCAGACCCATGCTCTCTTCAATGTGGACTGGGCATATTAACTCTTACATTATGATTTTTCGAGAAACAACAGAGTACTGAATGATACAGGCCTTCATATATGGAATAATACAGGGAACAACACATAGAAAATATTAAAATAACTGAATCTTTAATATCTGAACTGAGAGGAGTATAACATGGACTGATTGTGAATCAGACGGAATTGATCCATGAACTGGCTTCCAATGAATGTGGAGTCACATGTTTTCTCTGCAGTACCATGAACACTGTTATAAATAGACTTTGAAATGTGGGATAGGGAGTACCGGTATGCCATTTGACAGAATATTCTTTAATTTTGGATGTGTAGCAATCCATTGCCTCCAAATGCTTTTAAACCGAACCTTGAAAGACTAAAAGGACTTAAATATTAGGCCAAAAAATGTGATTCCATGTAATACAACATCCTGCGTTTTTTTCTCTCTAAATTATTTTCTTCAGCTTTTTTTCCAAATCCACCATTTGTTATGCTGGAACTGATTTCAATAGACAGAATAAAAATTATATGACATGCAAGTGCTTCCCAGTTATTTATAGGACCTAGTCATTCAAAATGAATTTTAGGTTTCCTGTAACCCTACGAACTCATATTTTTTGTGATAAATATAAATCAGCATCACTGTTGTTGCACTATCTTCCACAAGACTGAGGTCAATAAATCCTCTCAGTAATAATCATCTGCACATGTCCAGTTCCATATCAGTTGTAAAACCACTCTAGCGCTAGGTGCACCCACTTAAATTATGCATCTCTTTTGAGATTTGATTTGACTGGGTTCGCGCAGATGGTAATAAATATAATTTTGAAATTCACAAGTTGGAAATCATCTGCATGAATGCAGTCCAATCAAACCTCGACAGAGATTTGCCTGGGTGTGTTTTTCTCGGTATATGAGAACAGTGGTAACATCATTCACTATACGCCGACATCAAATATATCTTCTCTTCAGTGCGCCTGGTGTTCATTTTTCGCACACTGATTTAAATTGTTAATTTCTGTGAGATGCGTCTAGGAAATTTCGTCCGGTGTGCTCGGGAGCAAATAAGCCACAGATGCATCTTTGCTGAAGCCTCGTACTGGTTTTAGTTTTAAGAAGATCCACGTGAATATCTAGCGATATTCAACCGGACATGTGCGGATAGATGGGAGCTTTTATAAGAGATATTCTTACTCTTAAATTTGCAATCAACGAATAACTGGCCATTACTAAAGATGAAATCCGCTTGTCTTATGTATTTTGTTCCCAGGCTTTATTGGTATTGTTCGCATTTGGTAAAAACATTATGTTCGGTAATGAGTGAGTGAGTGAAGTGAGTCGATCCTAATCCTTCCGTCGGCAAAATAAGGAGAACCATTGACATTAGAACCTTGATTTTTGGCATGAAGGTGCATTAGCGGACTGTTACCAGCAAGTTCTGAGCTGACCTACTTTTGATGAAAATTTCTGGTGATTTTTGATGAAAATCACTGGTGATTCTGACTTGGGCTGTGCCCATCTTAATTTAAGCAGGATTTCAACTTGGGGGGGGGGGGGGGGGAGGTTTCAAGAGTTCAGTTCGCGTCGGGAGTCCTAATTCCTTCCGTACTTCGTAGGTCCTGTGACGTTTAGTCACACTGCCATGTGATGCATGCAAATACTGCAATTATGGCTTCCCGAAACGGTATGATTAACTTTCAGCCAGTGTAGCATGTATAGTCGGCAATGTTTTCCATAGAGTTGCTTTCTGAATGCTATTAAGCTTCTTTATGAAACCTTGAAAACGAGAACAAAAGTTGGGATTGTTTTTTTTTTCAAGCAAACAGTTTGTCTCCAGGTACGTATAATCGCGTTTGCATTCTGCAAAATGTAATCGGCGATCGAACGGCTACATTTGCCAGTACCGGTATGTATTTCAATCTACGCAGTTTCGGTTGCATACGCTCACTTCTGTATTTAACAGTTAAGTGATTTCGTATATCTGAGAAGAAACTGACCTGAGAGATGAGGCAATAATAACCATTTAAGGATAACCAGGAGAGAGAGAGAATTAGGGTTTAATTAAGGATAACCATAACCATAAAAAGGATAATATGGGAATAGAACCGAAAATGCTTTCTGTTGACGAATTGCAACGGCTGGCAAATTGATCACTTGATTTGGAAGATTCGCCATATCTATATCCGATTTTAATTCTGGTATTTCTTCTATCTTGAGGAGATGCTCATTTCGGAAATATTTAATTTGATGAAGATTTCCTCGTATTTCATGGCGAACACATTACTGGAAAAGATACCGTGTCGATTCACCGACGGGGAATTTTCCGTGAGATGCCGACACGTAGATTTGGTCACGTTCAGTGAAAGTTCAGCAATTAATTTTAAATCTAAATACATTCCCCATGTTTCTTGTATTATAGGATCATGAATGTAGCATAGGATCGTGAATACAACACTTCTGCAGAACACATTGAAAATCGAGATAATGGTCAAAAACTCAGATTGACTTTCCATGCCTTGTTGGCACACGTTACTCGAATGAACGTGTTCCAGACATTGTAGAAAAACCTATTTTAAAAATATGATAAAACGAATATTTTTATGAGCCTAGAAGTCGAATCAATTCCTTTTTTTAATTTTGTAACCCCATTTGTTTAACCACAGTAATGTCACATTATTATGACCATGTATTTGTCTGTAGTATATCCGTGATCATAATACATTATACTAATAGTACATCTTTTAGTTTTTTAAATGGAGATAACCCTTAAATTCTACAGCTGACCATATATCTCGTGCCTTTTCATTCCCGAATATTCTTTCCGAATACAGTGGAATTCATTATGTTTTTCTCGTAAGGCTCGCACGTGTGTTATAACATTTACGGATCAACGTCACGAGAGGCATTATGGGATATGACGTCGCCGCCAAGGCGAAGGTCACAGGACCCGGGGCCAGTCTCTATGTATCCCAACGTTATTAATAGAGACGGGTATCCAGTCTACTTCCGTGGCTCAGGGGTAAGATGCCTGACTATAGACGAAAATCCTGTGACGTCATCGCTGATTGTAAACAGACTGCGCGCATCAGCTCTGTGGCAAAACATTGAAAGTTTCAAGGGAGACAACTCGATTAACATGCAGATTTATAGGCAGTCGTCCCAAACCGTTATCATTTATAGTCGTGGTTTAGCGCCATATATTGAAACGAAATTTATGGATACGATTCATTTGTCACAAAGCTTAAATTCGTTTTTGTATATAATAATATTTTCATGACAAATAATAAGCAAATGAACGTTTTAGCAGTGAATAAACTGAGGCTTTCAGTACGGCATATACCGATACGTTTTAAGCTACCGGGTATTTTAATTTTCATATTTCATGTCCTACGGAACTAAGTTTGAATTTGAACTCATTATTACAAGATACCTTATCTTCTTTATGGGGTTAAGGTAATGCGACTATATATTTAGAAATAAAATTTGTACTAATGGTAAGGTACCATTGTTTTTACAAAACAATACTTTCGTATCCGTTCTGACCAAATTGTCATTTTCTGTTCATTTGCCACTTTGATCAAAAGCAATCTAGTGTTGCAATGCCACTTTTTATAAGCTGTGACATACATCAAATATCGTTTTGAATCAAGGTCTTAGGTGACATTTTAGTCTCCGGATATATCTATGGTCCCAACCTAAACTTTTTATATGGAAGCCTGTCCTGGCGAATTTCGTTAAAAATCTCGACAAATCGTGTTACGCGTGTACTAGTAAACATCGCAAGAAATAGCTGAAAATAATGATATTATTTATGAAAATAATTCATGGCATTCATATTTTCATGATCCTATGATACTGAGATGAAAATATGTATTTAGGTTTTCTTTCTATGGCTGCGTTTGCAAAGGAAAGTTATCAAAACCTATACTGTCGGGGAATATCGCGAAAAATTCGTGTCAAATCGGCACCATCTTTTCCCATTAATATTACAAGGAAACTGCTAAAGAAACAGAAATGATATTTTATTTCATGATCCTATAATACTAGACAAGAAAGAATGTGTGATGGTTACCCGAGAATAACTCCCTCGGACACTGGCGTGTGTATATCTATTGTCCAGCCCGGGTCAGCTGCCCTTTATGACGTCAAATGCCCAGTCGACTCTGTGCTATTTTGGTACGTTCTATTTTTAAATGAACAGGTTTCCTCGACAGTAACGTTTTTGTAGGCCAGTCGTACAGAATTATTCGTTCAGGTCGAAATTCCATTTTTACCCCATTTTCAAACAACACAAAAGGATTAGTTATTACTCAATGTATCATATATTAACTCACAACCGTCATTTAGTTAAATAATTTGCGATTATGTGAAATTATTGCTGTTTCAAAAGTAACTTCTTTTAACGAGCTACGTCATTGTAATGTTGCAAATCGAACTTGCCGTAGAATATCTGGTAGTATGATACAACGGTAACTTGACCCAGCCTCGGGCTGGTCATCATCGGCTTCGGCTGTAGGCGCTTCGATGGTCTCATCATTCGCAGATTTAAAATCTACATAGTATATAGCCCTACACTGAGGGCATAATACTCCCTCAGTGTTGACTTCAAAGTCACTCCTGCGTTTTACCCACTCTAACTGTGAACCAGATATTTTTCTGGTTTGGCCTGAACGCGTATTCTTGTGACAACACTCGCTCTTCGACTTGTTGAATGGTACATTACTGTTCATTGTGAGAACTATAATGATTCTTAAATATAACGAGAACAGCTCAGGAAAATACACATGAAGATTCCCTCATTTTTTATACATGGGAAGTATTGCTGACCCATGAAAATAAACCCATTCAGCCACGGTGACTTGGACATGTTATGAGTGTGCTGCAATAAGGGTCGAGTTGTAGCAGTGAATGCAGAAATGTGTATACACAGTTATATCTATATTTTATTAACTGAATATCACTGAAGATTGTTTCACATAACATAAATAAATCCAAATGTTAAATATTAGAAAGAAAGAATAAGAAAATAGGTAGAAAATTTTTCTGATCCAACTGTGAATCGAACTCATAGATCAACAAACGTGTCACCACACTGTTTTTGAAAGCGAGCAGCCTAACAACTGGACTACGACGACGTCTACTTCAAAAACATTTTTACTTGCTCACATAACGTTTCTGGCAGAATACAAGGGAAGCATTTGCACAATATTTAGTTTTGATGAAATATGACCCCTCAAACCAGAATGATATTTCAACCGATTGTAACACTAACTATTGTGATAATAAATACACACAAATTGTTTTGGTTTGAGGCGTCATATTTTATATATGAAGGGAAATCCCTTCAGAAAATGTTCCTAAAATGTCTAAAGAGCACATTCGACCGTTTTCAAACTTGAATAAATCCAGTTTAGAGCAATTGACAATTACCATTTCGCATGATATGAAACTTCAGCATTTTTACAGCACATAACAATAACTTTCATTCTTTTCACTTTCAAACGAAAATCATGTTCACTACCGTCACGTCCGAGGGAGTTATTCTCGGGTAACCATCACACATTCTTTATGCATTTAGATTTTTATTTTACGGAAGCCTTTTCAAGTAAAGTTATCAATACCAAGTGTCGGTATCGCGGAAAAATTCTTGGCGAATTGACACCATCTTTTTCGATAATTATTACAAGAAAACAGCTATAGATACAGCAAAAATATTTATATTTTCATGATCCTATAATACTCGAGATGAAAAATAGGCAGTTAGATTTTTATTTCATGGATGCGTTTTCATAGTAAGTTAACGGTATTGAAACCTGGTGTCGGTATATCGCGGAAAATTCGCGGCGAATACAAGCTAACTTTTCTTGTATACATTACAAGAAGAACGAAGAATATACATAAACGTTTATATTTTCATGATCCTATAATACTCGAAATGAAAACTATTTATTTAGATTTGTATTTTTTGGGTGCATTTTCAATGAAAGTTATTAAAACGTTTTGTGTCGGTGTATCGCAAAAAAATTTCCCGTCGAATCGACACCATGCATCTTTTACGGCAAACTTCTCGTCGTGAGGTGAAAGAAATGTGTAGCAAAAGATATATTTTTGAAACGGGTATCTGTACAGGTTTAAAAATAACTAAACAGAATAAAATATCGAAGAGATACAGGCAGAGTTATCAAGTGTTGGTTACCATATTTTCGCGGAATGTAGGCCGTGCCCGCTGCCCTGTTTGCCCAGGTTTAAAGATTGCTATAATGTCAATTTACTGAGAATTTGTCATAAAAATATTTTTTATAAACAATGCATGATATACGTTTATTGACCAATGTATCGCGGAATAAATTTCCTACGATAGATGACGCTAAATCACGACTATAAATGTTAATTTGCAGGTTAATCGAGTTGTCTCCCTTCATTCGAAGAGTGTTCTGCCACATAGTGTGTGCGCGCAACTCCGGAAGTTGGACCCGATTGTAAACATTGGCAAGCTATGTATATGGAGCGAAGAATGGCGGGTTCGATCCCCGTCGGTGCCAGTTTTGTTATTTTCGGACAGGTTTTTTCTAGCTCGTAAATTGTTGGACGGGTAAATACAGTGCCCCAACAACATGTGAAAATTGATGGAAAAATTCTAAGTCCAACAAATAACAAATAACAGGCCACCTGATTGGAGTGCATAGGAACTATCCTCGACCCATATAGGCCGGGCCTGTTCCGTGTCCGTCATCAACGGCCGAAGGCGAAGTCGTGAGTCCAGGCCGAATCGAATTTGGAGCATTTTCATTCTCCTTATTTCCTCTGATTCAGTGGCTTGATGGTTGGTATGGCTGTGACTTTTAAATTTGAAACGTATCCAACTCGATAGCGACGCCACGCTGCTCAGCTCTTCAAATGCGGCCTCCCGACCAAAGTGTGCAGAGCAGATTGTTGTGTACTTCAGCGGTGCCGGTCGTCCATGCTCTCGTAGTCTTCACAAACTTCGTCCAAGTTCTACCTATATTCGCGTCTTTTGGCCACTGGTGGAGACTCACACCACATGCTGTACCCTCCCACGACACACCGTCGTGGCATTTTGAATAAAAAAGCTTTCTAGATGACTTAAAATTGACAAATTTGGAGAGGCGTAAAATGGCGATATGTAGGCTAAGAGATGCAGAAATCAAGACGGCCGCTCGACTTGTTCCTGCCGTGACGTCACTGCTGAAGTTGTCTGAACAGCGCTTGTCGGTTTTCAAACAGCCATAACTCGACAACCGAGTAGAATATTTTAATGAAACTAGTACCAAAGTTTACAGATTGTTTTTCTTATTTCTTTTAAATTTTTTACATGTGATCTCTAGGGTATCCCTTTAAAAGCACCAGCGGAGCAGTAAGTATGAGAACAAAACAACAAACTGTTCTCAATTTGAAAAGGTGCATGTCTGTACCGTATATACTAATCAGAACAGTACCGGTAGGCCAAAAACATTTCTCAGTGATTTCGCCACGCTGCATGTGTCAAGCGCGATTCCGCTAATCCGAGGAAAGTTAAAGACAGAAACAGAGAAGTAAAAAGCTTGATCAAATATTTCGGTTTAACCATCTCCAGCACAATTGCCTGGCTTGTAGGATGGTAGATGTCTACGTATATTATCAATAAATTATGAAGACAAAATCGAATTGAAAATCATGTATATTGTTTTAATTTTCATAATTTATTGAAAATATACGTAGACATCTACCATCCAATATCTACAGGCCAGGCAACTGATTTTTCAGCAAGCGAATTGTACTCTGTGCAAATAAACGCGGTATATGGGCTTGTTGAGAACCCACGGCAATTGACGGATATAGCATAACTTGGACGCTCCATCGTGATAAGACGTGGATTGATCATGCAGAACACACCGTGCAACCAATCCCCACACCTGAGTGGTTTTCGTTGCGCAAGGCGGGCAATCCATGAACTGTTCGCATGGGAGACAACTCTTGTCGAATATCAAACGCCGTTTCCATATCCAGGTTTATCGTTGAGTTTCCTGCTAAATATAACTAGCTATAGCCCTATAATTGATGTAGTCAAATATAAATTATGTAAGTATCTGAGTAATGTTGAAGACATTTGCAAAAGTTTTGCTAAGTCATATTTAGGAGCGCAAATCCTGAGCTTATGTTCAGCACACCTTCAGCGAGTGAGCAAAGTGTGTGTACAATATTTATTCGGTTTCATGTAGTGTTTGACGACATATACATGAAACCCCTCGGCTTGTAATAGTTGACGGACGTACGTATATTTTCAGTTTTTGTAGCCTGACCTCTCTATCGGAGGTGGGTAACCTTTAACAAAGAACAGACTTCTTAGCATGCTATTGAATTTCTTCATCGCAGCTACAGAAGGAAGTAGCGGAACACTCCCAAAAAGACGGTAAAAACTAAATTTTAAGTCTTTTCTTTGGCCGACGTTGTCTCCAGAGGTTAATGAATCGGGATTTATTTTATTTATTATTTTATTTATTTTGCTTATTTTATAGATCGGGATTTATTATTTTTTTTATCACTCTGACACCGATTTCGTCGCGAGATTCTGCATTGGTTCATGGGAGACAACTCTTGTCGAATAGCAAAACATAGTTCCCAAAATCCAGCTCTATCGATTATTGTTTGAAAAATAGAACGAAGAGTAGCCAAATAATTACTGTTGTATTGAATAATTGCAAAGACAAATGAAAAAGCTATGATAAGTCATTTTCAAGAGCACTAATCTTCAACTGGTACACCTTAAAGTGTGAACAGAGTGTGTTCATATATTACTGGATGTCTCGCTTTCTTACAACATAGCTGATCACGCAAATACCGAAATCCCCGGCTCTTTAGTCGGACGGACGACGTGTTTGTGTCTGTTTTTGTAGCCTTATCTCTCTATCGGAAGTAGGTAAAATTGAAGAAATAAGTTTCTATTACAGTAACAAACTAGGAAAGAACATTTACCAGTGCCCAATAATTCTGCTGTGCTGAGGCATACAGTTGTCTCTCAATGACATACAGTGCGTTTGTCGTGTGTTGTTGATAATCTGCAAATGCTTTAACGTCAACTTATTTCCTTCCAGGTTCACATGATGACATAAGAGAATACAAATAAATGTATATTCTACGAAGAACATGAATTTCACAGATCACGGACTGAAAAGTATTTTCAAATTTAAAAGCGCCTGTTAGAGAAAATTTGTTCTATCAAGTAAACGTTATACCAGTGCTTCTCTAAGCCTAATTTATAGTTGCCACATTTTAAATAATTTACAGATCTCCCTGAAATATAGCTCATTTATTCTTGTATAATCATTGACATGGTCCGTGACGAAATCACAGGAAAATGAACACGATTTTGACAAGAGTTGCTTGTCTAATTTTTTTTGTTTGGGGGGTCTTTCAATCTGATTATTCTATAAAAAAAACTTGAGTGAACTGTTCCACTCAAGTTTGAGTGAAATGTACCTATTCACTCAAACTTGAGTTACTTTTCACTCAACTTGAGTTACTTTTCACTCAACTTGAGTTAAAACCACTCAAGTTCACTCAACTTGAGTGGGATGAATTTCCACTCTTATGCTTGACACATGGACTGGTGCATTCACCTACAATCATACTTTTCGATTCAGTAGGGTGATAATGAACTAGAGGTTCGTTTTGCCCCTTATGGCCGATCCCTAGGTTAAATTCATACCAAATTCTTGCGCAGTGATCAAGTAACCTGTTTTGTTTCGGGTTTTTGGGGGGGGGGGACAAGGAATACACATTGATTCGTCAAATTTTATCACATATATAAGTACCAAACTGTTCTGCACTTGAAAAAATATGTATAATAATCAGAACAGTAGGCCTAAAGGCCGAAAGCATTTCCCAGTGGATTCAGCACACTGTCAATGCGATCCCGTTAATTGTTAAAGACAGAAACATAGAAGCGAATATTTCGGTTTGAGCATCTTCAGCAATGGCAGCGGCGCGGATGGAGGGGGGCTGGTTGGACCCCAATGTTATAAGTCCTATCTTAGATAGCACCAGTCCAACATTTAACATGGCCGGTATAAAGTTCAGTTTGAAAAAATTACATATATTTTTTTATTTTCATAATTTATTGAAAATATACGTAGATATCTACCATCCAATATTTACAGGCCAGGCAACTGTGATTTTTCAGCAAGCGAATTGCACTCTGTGCAAATAAACACGCGAACCCACGGCAATTGACGGATATAGCTTAACTTGGACACTCCATCGTGATAAGACGTAGACTGATCATGCAGAACACACCGTACAACCAGTCCCCCACACCTGCGTGGTTTTCGTTGCGCAAGGCGGGCAATCCATGAACTGTTCGCATGGGAGACAACTCTTGTCGAATACCAAATGCCGTTTCCATATCTAGGTTTATCGTAGAGTTTTCTGCTAAATATAACTAGCTATAGCCATATAATTGATGTAGTCAAATACAAATTACGTAAGTATATGAGTAATGTTGAAGACATTTGCAAAAGCTTTGCTAAGTCATATTTAGGAGCGCAAATCCTCAGCTTATGTTCAGCACACCTTCAGAGAGTGAGCAAAGTGTGTGTATAATATTTATTCGGTTCCTTGACATATTCGACGACATATACATGAAACCCCTCGGCTTTTAATAGTTGACGGACGTACGTATATTTTCAGTTTTTGTAGCCTAACCCTCTCTATCGGAGGTGGCTAACCTTTAACAAATAACAGACTTCTTAGCATCCTATTGAATTTCTTCATCGAAGCTATACAGAAGGAAGTAGCGGAACACTCCCAAAAAGACGGTAAAAAATAAATTTTAAAATCAAGTCTCTTCTTTGACCGACGTTGTCTTCAGAAGTAATGGTTCGGGATTTATTTTATTTTATTATTTTATTTATTTTACTTATTTTATAGATCGGGATTTATTATTTTTTTATCGCTCTGACACCGATTTCGTCGCGAGATTCTGCATTGGTTCATGGGAGACAACTCTTGTCGAATAGCAAAACATAGTTCCCAAAATCCAGCTCTATCGATTATTGTTTGAAAAATAGAACGAAGAGTAGCCAAATAATTACTGTTGTATTGAATAATTGCAAAGACAAATGAAAAAGCTATGATAAGCCATTTTCAAGAGCACTAATCTTCAACTGGTACACCTTAAAGTGTGAACAGAGTGTGTTCATATATTACTGGATGTCTCGCTTTCTTACAACATAGCTGATCACGCAAATACCGAAATCCCCGGCTCTTTAGTCGGACGGACGACGTGTTTGTGTCTGTTTTTGTAGCCTTATCTCTCTATCGGAAGTAGGTAAAATTGAAGAAATAAGTTTCTATTACAGTAACAAACTAGGAAAGAACATTTACCAGTGCCCAATAATTCTGCTGTGCTGAGGCATACAGTTGTCTCTCAATGACTTACATGTGCGTTTGTCGTGTGTTGTTGATAATCTGCAAATGCTTTAACGTCAACTTATTTCCTTCCAGGTTCACATGATGACATAAGAGAATACAAATAAATGTATATTCTACGAAGAACATGAATTTCACAGATCACGGACTGAAAAGTATTTTCAAATTTAAAAGCGCCTGTTAGAGAAAATTTGTTCTATCAAGTAAACGTTATACCAGTGCTTCTCTAAGCCTAATTTATAGTTGCCACATTTTAAATAATTTACAAATCTCCCTGAAATATAGCTCATTTATTCTTGTATAATCATTGACATGGTTCGTGACGGAATCACAGGAAAATGAACACGATTTTGACAAGAGTTGCTTGTCTAATTTTTTTGTTTGGGGGGGTCTTTCAATCTGATTATTCTATAAAAAAAACTTGAGTGAACTGTTCCACTCAAGTTTGAGTGAAATGTACCTATTCACTCAAACTTGAGTTACTTTTCACTCAACTTGAGTTAAAACCACTCAAGTTCACTCAACTTGAGTGGGATGAATTCCCACTCTTACTTGAGTGAAATTTCACTCAACTTTTTTCAGAGAGTAATATGCTATTTAACACACAGTATAAACAAGAATGATAAATATTTGCCTTCACCTACAAGAAATGATTTGATTGGCACATTATACAAGTTAAACTAGTCCGCGACAGAATCGCGAGTAGGCATTTTGAAAATCTACTAGACAAAAGAATTATGTTACATGTGTTCTCAAAAACTTTTTTTCATTGAATGATTTTATCACTTTTATTTATAAAATTGAGGCTGAACTTTTCTACCTAGATGAATTTGAATTCCCCGAGTTGGTCAGGCTTATAAATTATTGGAAGTATAAAGTGCTTAAATCCTGTATCATGTGTTATTACTGTGTTCTCAGAGGTTAAAGGAAGCGAAATACCAAAAAACATGCTAATGGCCAAGGAAAAAAATGTTGAGTGAATTTTCTGCGAAAAAGGTCTGTTCGACGTCTGCTTTTCTGTCCATGGAATTCTTGAAAACAGAGGTGGCCTATAGTTAGAGCAATAATAATTACAGATATTGAGTCCAAGAAACTAAGCCACTGTTTCACTTTTTGTCAACTGACAAATGGTCAAGGCATGTAGTTTCCTCGATTTTAAGGATAAAGCAAAACTTTCTAGAACATGTTTCTTTCACCTGTGGGCCGAACACCTAATGCATAATACTCCATACTGTGAAAGAAGCCGTACCGGTACGTGGGTGTCACTTGGTAGGCCTTTTGGCCCTATATGATCCTTTAGCAACTTATGGTGCCCTTTGTGCGAATTCCTGAACACTACATATATTTTATCCAGCGCGGTATAGATACCTTTAAAAGCACCAGCGGAGCAGTAAATATGAGAACAAAATAACAAACTGTTCTCAATTTGAAAAGGTGCGTGTCCGTACCGTATATACTAATCAGAACAGTATCGGTAGGCCAAAAACATTTCTCAGTGGTTTCAGCACGCTGCATGTGTCAAGCGCTATTCCGAGGAAAGTTAAAGACAGAAACAGACAAGTAAAAAGCTTGATCAAATATTTCGGTTTAAGCATCTCCAGCACAATTGCCAGGCTTGTAGGATGGTAGATGTCTACGTATATTATCAATAAATTATGAAGACAAAATCGAATTGAAAATCATGTATATTGTTTTAATTTTCATAATTTATTGAAAATATACGTAGACATCTACAATCCAATATCCCACAGGCCAGGGAACTGTGATCTTCAGCCAGCAAATACTAATCTGTGCAAATAAACCCATACCTTCAACAGATTTCTCACTCCACTTAAAGTGGAAGTGAGAAATCTGTTGAAAGTATGGGAGGTGAGCAGGTACAGACTGTTGAAGGGTGCAGAAGTCATGGTGATGATTCAGGGACTGAAAGTAATGAAGGCGAGCAGGTACAGACTGTTGAAGTATGGACAAGTGAAGGCGATAAGTCAGGGACTGAAAGTAATGAAGCTGAGAAGGTAGAGACTGTTAAAGTGTGGACAAGTGAAGGTGATAAGTCAGGGACTGAAAGTAATGAAGCTGAGAAGGTAGAGACTTAAAGTG
Source organism: Hanleya hanleyi (assembly GCA_036873755.1). Classification (NCBI taxonomy): domain Eukaryota; kingdom Metazoa; phylum Mollusca; class Polyplacophora; order Lepidopleurida; family Hanleyidae; genus Hanleya; species Hanleya hanleyi. The sequence continues at coordinate 14,556 of JAVTVY010049256.1, forward strand.
TGGACAAGTGAAGGTGATAAGCCAGGGACTGAAAGTAATGGAGGTGAGCAGGTACAGACTGTTGAAGAGTGGAGAAGTGAAGGTGATAAGTCAGGGACTGAAAGTAATGAAGGTGAGCAGGTACAGACTGTTGAAGTATGGACAAGTGAAGGCGATAAGTCAGGGACTGAAAGTAATGAAGCTGAGAAGGTAGAGACTGTTAAAGTGTGGACAAGTGAAGGTGATAAGTCAGGGACTGAAAGTAATGTAGGTGAGCAGGTACAGACTGTTGAAGTATGGACAAGTGAAGGCGATAAGTCAGGGACTGAAAGTAATGAAGCTGAGAAGGTAGAGACTGTTAAAGTGTGGACAAGTGAAGGTGATAAGTCAGGGACTGAAAGTAATGGAGGCGAGCAGGTACAGACTGTTGAAGTATGGACAAGTGAAGGCGATAAGTCAGGGACTGAAAGTAATGAAGCTGAGAAGGTAGAGACTGTTAAAGTGTGGACAAGTGAAGGTGATAAGTCAGGGACTGAAAGTAATGAAGGTGAGCAGGTACAGACTGTTGAAGTATGGACAAGTGAAGGCGATAAGTCAGGGACTGAAAGTAATGAAGCTGAGAAGGTAGAGACTGTTAAAGTGTGGACAAGCGAAGGTGATAAGGCAGGGACTGAAAGTAATGGAGGCGAGCAGGTACAGACTGTTGAAGTATGGACAAGTGAAGGTGATAAGTCAGGGACTGAAAGTAATGGAGGGGAGAAGGCGCAGACTGTTGAAGTGCGGAGAAGTGAAGGTGATAAATCAGGGACTGAAAGTAATGGAGGTGACCAGGTACAGACTGTTGAAGTGAGGACAAGTGAAGGCGATAAGTCAGGGACTGAAAGTAATGGAGGTGATCAGGTGCAGACTGTTGAAGTGTCGACAAGTGAAGGCGATAAGTCAGGGACTGAAAGTAATGGAGGTGACCAGGTACAGACTGTTGAAGTGTCGACAAGTGAAGGTGATAAGTCAGGGGTTGAAAGTAATGAAGGTGAGCAGGTACAGACTGTTGAAGTGTCGACAAGTGAAGGTGATAAGTCAGGGACTGAAAGTAATGGAGGTGACCAGGTACAGACTGTTGAAGTGTCGACAAGTGAAGGTGATAAGTCAGGGACTGAAAGTAATGAAGGTGAGCAGGTACAGACTGTTGAAGTGTCGACAAGTGAAGGTGATAAGTCAGGGACTGAAAGTAATGGCGGTGATCAGGTGCAGACTGTTGAAGTGAGGACAAGTGAAGGCGATAAGTCAGGGACTGAAAGTAATGGAGGTGATCAGGTGCAGACTGTTGAAGTGTCGACAAGTGAAGGCGATAAGTCAGGGACTGAAAGTAATGGAGGTGACCAGGTACAGACTGTTGAAGTGAGGACAAGTGAAGGCGATAAGTCAGGGACTGAAAGTAATGGAGATGATCAGGTGCAGACTGTTGAAGTGTCGACAAGTGAAGGTGATAAGTCAGGGACTGAAAGTAATGGAGGTGATCAGGTGCAGACTGTTGAAGTGAAGACAAGTGAAGGCGATACGTCAGGGACTGAAAGTAATGGAGGTGATCAGGTGCAGACTGTTGAAGTGTCGACAAGTGAAGGCGATAAGTCAGGGACTGAAAGTAATGGAGGTGATCAGGTGCAGACTGTTGAAGTGTCGACAAGTGAAGGTGATAAGTCAGGGACTGAAAGTAATGAAGGTGAGCAGGTGCAGACTGTTGAAGTGCGGAGAAGTGAAGGTGATAAGTCAGGGACTGAAAGTAATGGAGGTGACCAGGTACAGACTGTTGACGTGAGGACAAGTGAAGGCGATAAGTCAGGGACTGAAACTAATGGAGGTGATCAGGTGCAGACTGTTGAAGTGTCGACAAGTGAAGGCGATAAGTCAGGGACTGAAAGTAATGGAGGTGATCAGGTGCAGACTGTTGAAGTGTCGACAAGTGAAGGTGATAAGTCAGGGACTGAAAGTAATGAAGGTGAGCAGGTGCAGACTGTTGAAGTGCGGAGAAGTGAAGGTGATAAGTCAGGGACTGAAAGTAATGGAGGTGACCAGGTACAGACTGTTGAAGTGAGGACAAGTGAAGGCGATAAGTCAGGGACTGAAAGTAATGGAGGTGATCAGGTACAGACTGTTGAAGTGTCGGCAAGTGAAGGTGATAAGTCAGGGACTGAAAGTAATGGAGGGGAGAAGGTGCAGACTGTTGAAGTGTCGACAAGTGAAGGTGATAAGTCAGGGACTGAAAGTAATGGAGGTGATCAGGTGCAGACTGTTGAAGTGAGGACAAGTGAAGGCGATAAGTCAGGGACTGAAAGTAATGGAGGTGATCAGGTGCAGACTGTTGAAGTGTCGACAAGTGTAGGCGATAAGTCAGGGACTGAAAGTAATGGAGGTGACCAGGTACAGACTGTTGAAGTGAGGACAAGTGAAGGCGATAAGTCAGGGACTGAAAGTAATGGAGGTGATCAGGTGCAGACTGTTGAAGTGTCGACAAGTGAAGGTGATAAGTCAGGGACTGAAAGTAATGGAGGTGATCAGGTGCAGACTGTTGAAGTGAGGACAAGTGAAGGCGATAAGTCAGGGACTGAAAGTAATGGAGGTGATCAGGTGCAGACTGTTGAAGTGTCGACAAGTGAAGGCGATAAGTCAGGGACTGAAAGTAATGGAGGTGATCAGGTGCAGACTGTTGAAGTGTCGACAAGTGAAGGTGATAAGTCAGGGACTGAAAGTAATGAAGGTGAGCAGGTGCAGACTGTTGAAGTGCGGAGAAGTGAAGGTGATAAGTCAGGGACTGAAAGTAATGGAGGTGACCAGGTACAGACTGTTGACGTGAGGACAAGTTGTAAACTTTTTGGTCGTCAAGATGTTGATATTATTGTTCTAACCCGGGCTTTTGTGCCGGTAAGATGATAGCCGGACTTGGTTAGGGCGACCGGGCAACTTTACATGTACCCAGAACTAGCCTGCGAGTTCCTGCTGGGTCTTACAGCAGTCTGAAAGAAGTCCATAGCCCTGTATCTTTTGCCTCAAGAAATTCCATCAAGAAAGTCGTCATCAAGTTGTTACGAAGTTGAAGATTTTATTCCAGACTTCTGACATCAAAGGTGGTACAGACGATGGCCAAATGACAAACAAAGACAGCCCCTAAACGTTAAATTTAGACCTAAAGTTTCTGATACATTTCATCGAGACGGAGTTCCAAAATTGTCTGCTCTAGGTAAATCGGGCTGTATATTTATACCATCGACTGACCGATACAAACAACATATTTTTCATACTTGTTTGGACATTTCAAATCATGAACATGCAATTCGTAAACACAAAAGAAAACATTACGGGATTAACTGGGTACAATACCAGCATGTTAAATGATGAGAACTGAGAAACACAGATTTGTGAACTGGGTTAAAAACATCCCTCCACATTTTTAACGGTAATAGAATACTGACCTGTCACACAAATCAAAACATGTAGCTTTCATATGCAATGTTATAACCCATACAGGCAGGCATCATGTACAACATCAAGACTTGCAATATTTAATTGTAGAAAACTTATTATCATAAGATGCTTATATCTGAATAACTTGTAGAAAACCAATTATCATAAGATGCTCATATCTTACATATCTCCACTATTCTAAAGTTGAATGGCACCTTGTAAAGTGCCATACAACTACAGTAAGGCAGCAAGAACAATAATGAAATGTCGAAGAATAGTCCATTATGAATAGCCAAGGTCGTTATCAGAAATATCGGTCGAATACCGGAAACAATTTATTCAATTACCGTAGTCTATATTCATTGCGTAAGGCCACAGTAGTAGTGTTACGTGATTACAGACCACATTGACCTACTTTTTTGTTCCCCCCGGTGGCGGAGTGTGGCGGAACTTGGAGGTCACGGGAGGGGATTCCCCAGTGGGGGTTTCCCCATCACGATCACGTGATCAAGGCATGTCTAGACTTGTTCTGGGTTGTACAGTTCTGCCATACGGAGGATGGGTACTAGTATTTCGCTGACGTCCTAGTAATAAACATAATCTATAGGTGTTGTGATGGGTTTAAGATGGCGGCTGTGGTGGGTGGGATGGAGGTGGTGGTGGGTTTAAGATGGCGGCTGTGGTTGGTGGGATGGAGGTGGTGGTGGGTTTAAGATGGCGGCTGTGGTTGGTGGGATGGAGGTGGTGGTGGGTTTAAGATGGCGGCTGTGGCTGGTGGGATGGAGGTGGTGGTGGGTTTAAGATGGCGGCTGTGGTTGGTGGGATGGAGGTGGTGGTGGGTTTAAGATGGCGGCTGTGGTTGGTGGGATGGAGGTGGTGGTGGGTTTAAGATGGCGGCTGTGGTTGGTGGGATGGAGGTGGTGGTGGGTTTAAGATGGCGGCTGTGGTTGGTGGGATGGAGGTGGTGGTGGGTTTAAGATGGCGGATTGTAGAAAAACGTATAAAAGGAGGCGATTTTTAGGGGTGTATTCATTGCACTACCCTGCGGAGCACTCTGACTGACCTGACCTGCCTGCCTGCCTATCCAGCCTGCCTGCCTGACCTGACCTGACCTGACCTGACCTGACCAGCCAGCCAGCCTGCTTGCCTACCCGCTTGTATGAGACGAAAGCATGAGACGTGGAGAAGATTTTCCCTGGCACCCAGCAGTACCTCCGGTTGAAGTCTTGCCTGAAGACGAGCGTGTGAGGGAGACCCGCACTCTTACACCGGACTGCACCCTATTGTTGTATCCCAAACGCGTGGAGCTCATCGATGACGACAGTAGGTGTTGGTGTACGTCTGAACCAGCGCGTGTCTCTTTATCCCCGGAAGGCTGGACTACCTTGAAACGGGTGTTATTGGGGGACCTCGACGGTGATAGCATTCACCTGTGTGACGACGTCTACATTTTCCGCGGTCCCTATTTTGCTCGACTCCTCTGTCTCAAGCAAGGTGGTTTTACTCTGCACCCTGATCTATGGACAGCCTTGGAAAAAGTAATCCCCATGGTCGATGAAGTACTATCTCTATAGGAGCCACATAACCCATCAGAATACTGCGTATCACGGACTACACCCGTAGAGCTACATCTGGTCTATAAAACACGTCCCTCTGGATCCCACACCTTCATTTCTACGGTTGCAGAGCCATAGCGGACATCCAGCCCCATGCGACTCGCATTTTACAGTATGCCACCGTGGTGAATTCATTCACGGGTTACCGAGCAGTGGTCCGGTCCATGTTTGCAGATGGCGACGACAACGAGGGACGACGCCAGATCCTGATCGAGTTCACAGAAGCGGTCCTCCACAGAGTGCACTCGATGGACAGGCGTGCCATCACTCACCACTACTGGACTATGACAGCCATCCTTGATGCTCGGGCTATGGACCACGAGCGCTCACGCCGGAACCAGCACCGGCTGGTTGGCCTCATACTAGTCTGTGCCCTAGTGACCCTGGCGCTGTGGTATTGACACTATAAATACCAGGGTCAGACAGAGTGTGTGTCATTCACCGTTCGACATTGGAGCAAGCATGTCATCCGTCCTACGAGCCATCCTGCCCCTTACACCCCAGGTGGGGTTACACGTCTATGAAGATAAAGTCACCCTGGTGGAAGAATGTGGAGCTATTTGCTGGTCGCCCGCTGAGACCGTATCGAATACGGTGACGCTACAGCGTGACGGCTGGACCAAATTTAAACGGGTGTTGAGCGACGAACTCGACGGACACCTCATCCACATAGACAATGCCATCTACGTATACCGTGGGCCTTTCTTCGCACGTCTGGGCCGCTACCAAGATGCTACGCGAAGCTTCACCCTAGACCCCCATCTGTGGTCAGCCTTGGAGAAAGTAGTGCCTATTGTGGACCAGCTGTTTACACCGGACGAGAGATCATCAGACGAGTTGGCGTGGGCTCGTGCTATGGAGGACGCGCTGGCTGAACCCCATGAACAACAACTACATGAACCCGACGACGACGAGGCCATTGATTACCCGGCTGAACTGAGTCAACACAACGGTGATAGAAACTTGTTATAAATAAACCATACTCTCCGGGTCCATCATCATTGTGTCACCATGAAGCGCTGGGAGAAGATGTTGGATAACTTATACTACAGTCCCGACAGTCCGGCGGCCTATAGTGCATTATCGGCTCTCTATCGAGCGGCCAAACCCCAGGGGATACAACGTGCTCAAGTCCGAGATTGGTTAAGAAAACAAGACACCTATACCTTACATCGAGCTGTCCGTCGCCATTTTCTACGGAACCTGGTCATCGTGGGAGGAATAGATGCCCAGTGGCAAGCGGATTTGGTCGATATGAGCGCCTTTGCCAAACACAACGATGGGAATCGGTATATCTTGACGTGCATCGATATCCTATCGAAGTATGCGTGGGTGGTACCCATCCGGACGAAAACGAGGGCGAATCTCATAGCGGCGTTCAAAGACATCTTCAAGACCGGGCGCAAACCTTTGTATTTGCAAACCGACGAAGGCACGGAATTCCTCAACAGACCGTTCCAAGCCTTTCTGAAAGCCCAGAAGGTGTTTTTCTTCCATACGTACAACGAGACCAAGGCATCCGTGGTGGAAAGGTTCAACAGGACAGTTAAAGGACGCATGTATAAATATTTCACCTATAAGAATACACGGCGGTACATCGATGTTCTCCCGAAACTGGTGAGGGGTTACAATCGAGCCTATCATCGAAGTATACAGAGAGCCCCCATTACCGTGACCCAACGCAATGAAGCCCAAGTCCGGCGTGTCTTGTACCCCAGGCCATCGCAGCGAACGACGAGGAAGATGTTCAAGGTCGGGGACCCTGTACGGATCAGTAAAGTCAAGGGCAAGTTCGAGAAAAGTTACTTGCCCAACTGGAGCGATGAGCACTTCCTGATTAAACGGCGCCTACCCCGACAGCGGCGAGTCTATGAACTGGAAGATCTTCAAGGGGAACCGTTGCTAGGCACGTTTTACGAGATGGAATTACAGCCTGTCGTAAAATCACAGCAAGACTACTATACGGTGGAACAGATTTTGAAAACGGAACGTCGACGTGGCAAACTGTTTCATTTCGTGAAATGGCAAGGCTGGCCCAGTTCCTTCAATTCCTGGGTCGCGGCCAACCAGGTGAAACGGCTATAAAACCAGACACCACTACCGTCCTCCTTCATTCCACGGTCGACCATGAACACGGTGCAACCGTCTCTGAACACAGCGTCTTCCAAAACGCGCAAAGTGCAAGTAGGCTTTGGTGTACTAGTGCTAACCCTGCTGAGTGTGTTGTACGGAGGTGTGTTTTACGACGTAGCCTATGTCAGCACGTTACTTAACCAAATGAGAACACCAGCCATCAGTGAAACCGGTCTACAGAGAGCACCAGTCGTATCCAGCCCAGTCACCACCACCTCCACACCCCGTGTACAAGCCACAACGAGTGTAAGCTCCACACTTACACCAAGTACATCCACTACGTCTGAAGACCCACCGGATTTCATCCCTCACTGTGAACCGACAACGACGACGACCCACGTTGTACCCATCACCACCATCATCATCCCTGAACGTGAACAGACAACGACAACCGACGTTGTGCCCACCACCACCACTCCAGTTCACTCGTGCCAAATTTACAAGAGCGGGTTACCACGACAACGGATACACCTCCAACCATGGACCCTCGGTGGCAGCATCCCTTCACCTGCGTCATCGCAGGACCGACGGGCTCCGGCAAAACGCACTTCGTCAGGAAGCTCCTTCAACACGCCGACAGCATGATTACTCCACCCATTGCCAGAGTCGTGTGGTGTTACGGAGAATGGCAGGAAGCGTATGCAGCAATGCCCCACATCACGTTCGTGGAAGGCCTACCTAACCTGGCCGATTTGGAACCCGACACCTTGGTGGTTCTGGATGATCTCATGGCGGAGACGGATGCGCAGGTCACCCAACTCTTTACCAAAGGCAGCCATCATCGACGGCTCAGCATCATCTACATTGTGCAGAATCTGTTCAGTAAAAACAAAGAACATCGGAACATCAGCATAAATGCCCACTACATGGTGGTCTTCAAAAACCCGAGAGATACCACTCAACTGCTGCACCTGGCGAGACAGATGTATCCCGACCGCACACCGTTTGCATTGGAAGCCTTTAAAGATGCCACAACCCCTCAGCACGGGTATATGCTCTTCGACCTGAAGCAAACCACCCCCGACCACCTTCGACTACGGACCGGCATCTTTCCCGGAGAGACTCACCACGTGTACATGCAAAAATAATGTAAACACACCTACAGTGGCTCCCCAGCTGGGGTGTGTGTGTTTTGATGATGGGGATAATAAAAAAAAGAATGAATACCACAGCAGGGTTATGTTCTCTGAAGTAGATAAAAAGAGCAGAATTGTGGGTTCTAGCATTAGTTGTACAGGATGTCTGCGCGAGTACGGAAGCACGCTCCCACGCTCCGTGTATTGAAGACGGCCCCACCCGAGTTAGTCCGAACGATTGTACGCGGTGCGGACCCTGCTCTCGTGTGCTGTCTGTGCGAGATTGGACTCAATATCTTAAAAGGCAACGTACCACTGACTCCGGCTCAGAAGACCAAGTTGGCCAAGCATAAGACAGGTCTCCGAACCTTAGTCCAGAAGCGAGTGTCTCAAACACAAAAGAAAAAGGTGTTACAGAAAGGCGGCTTTCTCGGGGCTATCTTAGCACCGTTGGCGGCTTCCGTGTTGGGTCCAGTATTGGGTGGGCTCTTCGGCCGACAATGAACCACACGAAAAAAATGGTCCTCGTCGAACCTCGGCTCCTTCAAAACCTCCAATCGCCCTACCCTGTCCCTTCTACGGTGAAGACGATAAACACCCTCGATGGAGAGATGCAACACATCTTACAGAGACCGGGGTTAAGCGATAGTGAGAAAGTACAACGGTACAATGAGACGCTTCAGCGGTACATGACGTTCATGGACCAATACAAAACCCTCTCTGCTCCACCACCACCACCACCACCATCACCACGTGACACACCGCCAACCTCAGCACCGTTCCAACAGCCGGGTGGGGTACCTTCCACAGCTCCACAGTGGGTCGAAGACGAAGTCCTGAAGAGTGTACCTGCCTCGTTCAAGAAACAAGCTGGCCTGGTATTACAACGGATGAAACAGAATCCTAACATGACTTGGAATGATAAAGGCGAACTCCTGGTACAGAATCAGGTGGTCCCCGGGACCCACATGACGGATTTAGTGAATGACCTGATGCGTCAACACAGGACGCACACGAATCCTCGAGGATGGGAGGTCTTCGCTCAAGGCTTGAAAGACATGCATGTACCACAGGAATTGGTGGGGAACCCCGAGCGCTGGGCCTTTATGCAGAATGTGAGTACACCACCAGAACCTTGGGAACCGGAGTCACCTCCCAAATCACCACCACGGCGGGCACCTACGTTTTCACCCCTTTTACCACGCCACCCCCTGCAACCACCAAGAGCTAAGTCACCGCCACCATCACGACGATTAGCGCCCAAGGTCTGGGAGAAGTATTAAAACCAACAGCAGCAGCAGGACAGCTCAGTCATCATGTTTTACCTCACCCTACCCAGTAACAGCTCGGCTGATGTGTTTCCTGAAAACACCTTGACCAAGTACGTGACCCAGTTACCGCAACCGTTGCATTTACCTGGACGCTGGGAATGTGGACTCGTGGATATCCAATACCCTTACTCGTGGTACAACGTGCGAGCCAATGAAGTATGGTACGAGGTGACCTACGAAGGACAAAAAACTCGACTCAAACTACCCGAAGGTCAATACGATACCCCCAAGGAGTTCATGGGTGGACTGAGAAGT
>JAVTVY010049257.1:0-23390 GCA_036873755.1 Hanleya hanleyi
TGACCTCGAATCCATTTAAATTTCGAAATTTGTTATAGAATAGCGTTATTGATTGGCTGACCTATATATTGAACCAACACAACCACCATATTAGGAGGGATGACGTAGCTACTTGAGGAAGATACCCCTTACACACAATCGGCTGGCAGGTTCCGATTGGTTCGTCTCGTTCGCAAGTGAAAATTTACACCTCGGATTTTGAACACTGAAGGTGGTCAGATATAAGGCAGGTTTCAAGTGGAAGTGTAGAAATTTGCTTAGTGTAATGAAGATGGGTATTAATGGATTCATCAATATCTGCCGGATATTCATATTCATTACCTTTCCTTTAACGGAAGTTACCCGATGTAGCGTACAAAACCTACATTCATAGACAAATGAAATTTCATATCAGTTAAGAAGGAATAATATATCTAGAATATCCCTCCAAACTGTCATCAACTATAACAATTCCACGTACAGGAATCCGAAATCTCAAACCTACACTCGGTTTTCAACATACCTTTGAGGTTTGCTCGTATCATTAAAATACGAATGCACTAATCTCTATTGCCGGAAATCAGCATGGCGAAGGACCAGATTTTGTGCGGCTAATTTTAATTTTACCACACCAAATGTGTTTTACCAAATAACATTATTACATATAAGGAAATAAGCCCAGTTGGCATCTAATTCCAATAAACGTCACTTAATAAACGGGTAGGTGCGCATAGTTTGACGTCAGCATTTCTTCACGTGCTCAATTGCACTCGACCAGAGAGGGGGATAGGCTAATCCGTGCACTGCGATATGACCATTGAAGATAAAGTACCGGGACAATAATAATTTATTTAAAAGTCAAAGGTTCACGCTAAGGTTTGAATAGCTTAAATGTATTTCTAATTGTTACAATTGTTTTTTCCCGTCATTTTGAACATTAAGGGTTTTAGCGTGCCCCTAGCTGCCGTTGTGCAGACTCGTCCCTTTCTAGCAGGCGACTTGCAGGTGGTGTCTGCTTTGATAATTTATGGGTCAACACATTAATTGTCATGCTGATTTGATCGTTACATGAGAACATGTTCCTTTGAACGAACAATCTCCCCAATTCTGCCGTTTGCAGTATAGTAGAATAGAAATAATTGCTTGTTTACTGCGGCAAAACAAGTAGGATAGATCGCGATGCAATAGAATGAATCTTCACGGCCTGAGTGGTCAAACGTGAAGACTCATATTACATCGCAATCTATCCTACTTGTTTTGCCGCAGTAAATAAGCAATTATTTCTTAATTTAAAAATATAAGCCAAGAATTCGAAAGTTCCCCGTGTTAATTTCTTTCTAAGATAGCAAGCTGAGAGAGGGCACATTTTTACGGAACCCCCAAATCCCATTGACAATCCATGTTATTTCTTAGACTCCAATACGAAAATGATTTATTCGTATATTATCGAAATATATGGGTGTTTGTGTGGTAGAGAAACCCCTGAAAGACGTTTAGTAGCGGCGAATATGAATTATATAAATACATTGGTCGGAGTGTCAGTGTGATACTAACTCAAATACACGTAGGTCGGCAATGTACATTTCATATTAATTCATTTCTCTTGATATCATTATGGTCTGTATGCAAATCTGCTAAAATAATGAAGTTCACACATTGCAAACACGACATATAAATTTTGGACCACTCACTTTGTTTACAATAAATCCCTTTAAACCCAGGCGCACATCTTGGAGATGGGGACGCTTAACCCGGGGCTAGGGGCCGTATGAACACATGTACTTCAATATCCTCATGGTGCTCATATGAACAGTCACAATCAAAGCGTGACTGAGGTACATCTTTTTTGGATAACGACTCTAAAACGAATATTACGGATTAAGAATACTGATCAGCGATACGGATTTGATATTTTTGGAACATCATCATGTCTTGCCGGCATCATTGAAAACTGTTGACCGCTTCTCTCTTGCAGGAAACAAACCTATGTTTATGTATACTATGATTGTCTTTTTGAATTTGGTGCTAATACTGTTATATGGAAAATGGAATAGGTCTTTGGATTATGGACGCGGATATTCTCTAATGGACGACGGCTGGATTATGAATGACGGACTAGACGCTTGTAATCAGCGGACATTCGCCGGAATCCTTCGCGCATTTATCTGTTCCACCGGTACAGTGACCACAGGTCCCGATACAATCTGGACCATATTCTCCTGGATCGCAATCTACAAATTGAAATTGTGAACCACGACGTGGTTTGGTTATATGAAAATCGAATCGTATCCTGTTCGTTCATCTGAGATATCTTGTCGTCATGGCTGAAGTGAGCTTGTAGCCAATAAAGACGTAACTCTCCGAAAATTTCCCTTTACACAATACGAACTAAATTTTTATCGAAACTGCAGAGGAATCGTTTCCCGATGATGTTGACAACGATTCCTTCATCAAAATATTAGAGCGTTTTCAAGAGTTCGCACTATCCCTATTACGATATGGTGGTTTGTGTACGTTATCTTTAGGTATGAATGGCTAAATAGACTAGATTTGTGTCTAATTATAACTCAACCAGTTTTGACAATAATATTACGAACCCGGTTTCGCAATAATATCAACTGCACCTGCTTTTCAATGAAAACCGTTAAGTTGAACATTTCAGATTTGTTGTGAAACGGAACGCTCTCTCCAGAGGTGAATCATGCACTTATTCTAAAGCCAATTTACTGGTACTAATGCCAATACCCTTTACTGGCACTAATGCCAATACCCTTTACTGGCACTAATGCCAATACCTTTTACCGGTACTAATGCCAATATCTTTTACTGGTACTAATGCCAATACATTTTACTGGCATTAATATCAATACCTTTTACTGGTACTAATGCCAATACCTTTTACTAGTACTAATACCAATACCTTTTACTGGTACTAATGCCAATACCCTTTACTGGCACTAATGCCAATACCTTTTACTGGTACTAATGTCAATACCTTTTACTAGTACTATTGCCAATACCGTTTACTGGCACTATTGTCAATACCTTTTACTAGTACTAATGCCAATACCTTTTACTAGTACGAATGCCAATACCTTTTACTAGTACTAATGCCAATACCTTTTACTGGTACTAATGTCAATACCTTTTACTAGTACTAATGGCAATACCTTTTGCTAGTACTAATTCCAATACCTTCTACTGGTACTAATGTCAATACCTTTTACTAGTACTAATGCCAATACCTTTTACTGGTACGAATGCCAATACCTTTTACTAGTACTAATGCCAATACCTTTTACTAGTACTAATGTCAATACCTTCTACTGGTACTAATATCAATACCTTTTACTGGTACTAATGCCAATACCTTTTACTGGTACGAATGCCAATACCTTTTACTAGTACTAATGCCAATACCCTTTACTGGCACTAACGCCAATAGCTTTTACTAGTACTAATGCCAATACCTTTTGCTAGTACTAATGCCAATACCTTTTACTAGTACTAATGCCAATACCTTTTACTAGTACTAATGCCAATACCTTTTACTAGTACTAATGCAAATACCTGTTACTACTACTAATGCCTATACCTTTTACTAGTACTAATGCCAATACCTTTTACTGGTACTAATGCAAATACCTTTTACTAGTACTAATGCCAATACCTTTTACTAGTACTAATGCAAATACCTGTTACTACTACTAATGCCTATACCTTTTACTAGTACTAATGCCAATACCTTTTACTGGTACTAATGCCAATACCTTTTACTAGTACTAATGCCAATACCTTTTACTAGTACTAATGCAAATACCTGTTAATACTACTAATGCCAATACCTTTTACTAGTACTAATGCCAATACCTTTTACTGGTACTAATGCCAATACCTTTTACTAGTACTAATGTCAATACCTTTTACTAGTACTAATGCCAATACCCTTTACTGGCACTAATGCCAATACCCTTTACTGGCACTAATGCTAATACCTTTTACAAGTACTAATGCCATTACCTTTTACTATTTTACTAGTACTAATGCCAATACCTTTTACTGGTACAGTTTTGACGATTTAATACCTTACCTTGCAGACACTGATCTCCCGTGTACCCAGCAGCACACCTGTGGTTATCAACTATTGGACAAACACCGTCCACCTCGATGCATTGACTACTATTCCGGCAGTTCCCACAGGTGCGATTACAGCACGTCCCCCACATCCCTCGAATACACCCTAAAATGAAATAATAAAAGTCAGCATAACTTACCGCTTTTTTGAGTCAACAAAATACAACCAAGGTTATTCTGAATGCATTTGTCACCACGACCATACATACAGATTGATGTATTTTATTTACCAGATTACAACCAACGAAAAATGAATTCTAATAAATTCGTTCTGTTTAGATGTTTCACATTCTGACCAGCGACATAAGCACACAGAATATAGATTTACTCCGGAGAGAATAACAGAAATGCTCTCAGCATAAATTATTGAAAGCAATTGTTTGTTTGTTTTTCGATTCAGTTGCAAATCAAGTCCTTAGATGAGATTTTATCTTTGATATCTCTCTCTCTTTGTGATGTCTTTAGTGTGTATCTTTGTACTCTCTTTAGTGCATGAAATGATTTTTGAGAGAGAAAGCAATCCCGGTTATCGACTGAGCTATGACGAGCCGAAGGTATTACAGGTCGAAAACCACCATTGAGTTTTGTTGGGCCTAAGACTATAATCATGACTTGATTTCAGATGAAATTTGATTGGTCACTATACCGGACTGGACGCGAAATGTTTTGTGATATATATTATTATTTCTTTCTCTATAATATTCAACACTAAAAAATATCCAAACACCCTTTTAACATTTTAATAGGGAAAATAAGGCCAGTCTGATTGTCCACTACCCATATTCGCTGTGATTGGGGCGGGCGAAATGATCTAATTTCTGGCATCCGTAGCTCCAAAAAATGGTAGAGAATGTTTGCTGAATGTATTTTTTGCGTTTGTTTTGTTTGAACGGAAAAGTCAGGCAGGCTCCCGGGCGTGGTAAGTCATTTGTGGCGGCAAATAAAAGGGAATACAGTTTTGTCAATATATGCGCAGCCGATTTATTACATATTAAGTAAGGCTGTTTTTAGTGATTTGTGACCTACATGTGTCGATTGTCTCTCTACAGGATTTATAATGAGGAAGTGATTGCCACTGTGTGAATATGCATATAAAATTATGAAAGAACAAATTGGTCGTCCGTGGGATTCGTTCCCACAACCCCGGCTAAACGTCCCGATGCTCTACCGACTGGACCGATTTCTGACGTCATACATGTAGCTCAGTCAGTAAACGATCGGCGCGTTTAGAAGGGGTCGTGAGCTCGAATCGCGCTCACGACCAATTTTTTCTTTCTCTATTAAAAATCATATGGTATTCCAAGTCGCGTTGTGGACGGCATTACGACATACAAAGTAATCATTTCTTTCTTTAGTCTGTAATTTGGAAACGGAACACATTTTAAATTTAATATGGACATGTCGGGCGCAGGTGCCTATGACCTTCGACAATTAGCGATCTTCATATAAAATTGACTATCTAGATATTTTGTGTTAATTATTGCACCCATCCAGCATCCAATACTGATACATATAGTTTCGGATAATACATGGTTAAATCAGGTATGTATGATGCACAAAATACCTCCTATCTCATAACGATAGCCTGAAATTCTTGAGTTCCACTGATAAGTTTGACGTAATACATGAGTGGTGTAAATTCGAAAAACGTCAGGCTCATTTTAACTCCGTATTTCGGCTCTTGTTTTTGCCAACATCAGGAGTGATGATGGCGAAATAAAGAGCCGAAATATACACGAATACTCGTAATGATAGTATGTCAATCAATTTGAGCTAAACTATAACTGAATTGATTACATGTCTACCTTACCTTTGAATCCATGTATCTGAATGGCATCGATCCCCACAAAGTTACGACTGACCGTACAATCAACTTATATCCGCAAAGCGTCTAATTCACAAGATAGAGTCTGTAATGCATAATGGCACCTTGTATGGAAAGTACTCCATGATGGAACTTCTCAACTGACACGTACTCAAATCTAACATGGCTATCTGAAATTATGTTATGCTACATTATTATGAATATCAGTGATAAAAGAGGAACAGTGTGCGAAATGTAGAGTTCGATGTCCACATATTTTAGGAAAAATGACTCGAGTGTTTCTGTCCATCATGTCTACATTAAATCATGTTTGGCATACCAAGCCTGGTAGCCTGGTTTCCTGTTGGTAAACATCACTGGTATTAACTTCCAAAAGATAAGGATAGGTCATCAGGCAAAATGTTTGCCCCGGAAGCCACGTTAAACACGGCGCTAAATACAAAGTAAAAACAAAGCTAGATTTATAGCTTGTTAACAAGAACCCTTCATTTTCGGAGAAATATTGTGCTGCCATTTAAAAATATTCAGATGTCGAATGTATGTAGATAATCAAAAACTCAACATGTCTTTCGGGAGAACTAGGCGGAAAGAACACATACCTTACAGACATTTTATCTACATGGAATTTCTCGATTCTATATACTATTGTTCCTGACCTGGACGTTATTGAACACCTCAGTTCATTAATAATGTCGGTATTCAATGTGTACTTCGGTGGGCCTTTCTCTACTCTGTAAGATCAAGGCCCCGTGGCCAAGCCATTCTCTAGCTGTAGTTGCTGGACGGTTCATATTTTTCGAGGTCATCGGTCAGAAACAATAAAATAGTTCGATACTCTGTGTTTTTATATTCAGCTCTTGTTTATCACGAACTTTGCAGTTTTAGCTTCAGACGAGAGACTGAATCTCATAAGGGGTCTACAGATTCGGCGGTTGTTGTGAGTAATCTGCACGCAAAGCCGTTAGCAGTAATTCAAAACAAAAGTGATCGCTCCGACTCTCGGTCTGGCTTGAAGCTAAAACTGGACAGTTTCTTATCAACAATAGCTAAATATGAAGATAAGATCATACAGAATCGAATCATTTTATTGTTTGTGACTGAGGGCTTTGAAAAATATGAGCCGTTCAGCATTTTCCCCACAACTACAGCTGGGAATGGCTTGCCGTCGGGGGCCTTGTACAATAAAAGCGTACCTGAGATACAACACATAACATGAATCGTTAGATTCTTGGTATGTGCTTTAGAATAGGTTAACCAGAAGACTATTCTGTAAAGTCATGTGACGCAGTCAGTATGTCGGCACCTCTTCCCACTTCCCTTATATGTGTTGTAATTGATCTTGTACAAAGGCCCCACCAGAGCTAGCTATTGTGCGAAGCCATCAGCTTTCTTCAGTTCTAGTTCAGTGAAGGATATCATTCTATAGTGATGGTGTTTGTTTGTTTTTGGAATTGCTTGCATTTCAAGTAATAAACCGTATACGTATACCAATGAGTACCAATTATGCACCGATTTGTGTACACCATATCTGTTCTCGTAGGAATATATTCCTATATGCAGAAATTTTAGAAAGTTTACCATATCAAATTGGAGAGATAAGAAAGAGGTGGGAAAAGTTCACGACGTCTGGCGAATACAAAGCAGCCATAATCCGTCAACTAGATCCTCAAGGCTATTATATGTATCTATGTGTAACAGGACTTGCATACAGAAATAATATGACTCGACAGGATTGGAAGGGACCAATAACAGCGCTGGATTGCTCACAGCAGGGCTGATTTCAATTAAACTAAATTATCAGCACTTCTTTGTACATGTACCAACCTGATAAGTAGGCCCTATGAAAACAATCATGGAGCACTGGCCCCATCAATATGCAATGCCTTATATAATAAGGTATAAGCAAGCACACCAAGCCTCCCATCAATATCAGATGAATCATATCGGTATTATACAAAGACTTTGACCAAGCTAAGAAAACACACGAGTACTAAAACAGAATTGGATTTGAAGTCCAATGTCAGGGAATTGCTCAATGCAACTGAAATTTTGTGATGTCAGTTTTTTCAACTGTGAGCATAAATATACGCCACAATATTCAGACCTATAATGGAATATTCATAGAGCTTTCCAAGTTATAATATTGATTATTCATAGCATTATGCAACTACTATTTTGAACATGAAGCACAAGAGGCACTACAACCCCTCAGCCCCTTAATAGTCCAGACCAAGATGTTTTGATGGATGTATGAGTTTGGATGCATGGTATTGAGTTACGGCATTTGTATACACTTTTGTATGAACCACTGATTGAGCCACTGGGCTAATAAAATCAATATCTCGCTTCACAGACACTTTCCGAAGAAAACAAAAGATGCAAGAGGGAGGCTTTTTCACTTATTTTTCCTTTTATCCAGACCAAATATAGCCATCTTTCTGGCAAACTGATGCAGTAGTTTTCGCATGAAACCAGCAATGTTCTTTGTGTTACCGTACCTTCAAAAATACTATTTCCGGCAATAAAACAAAATATCAAACAACTTTTTGACTCAGTTTTGAAGTACATAATTTTAGTAAAACTTTGAGGGGGGAATTTGTAAATACAACCAAAACAATTGTAAAAAAAATAATTAGGGGTGATACAGTGGCAAGAGAGTGAGGCGACGCCTGCGAAGCTATACATTTTTTAAATCGGTAATCTTGTGACAGGGTGTCCACATTGATACGATTAAACAGGGGGTTTACTGGTTGACTCGTGAGGTATTAGCTGGTGTGAAAATGCAGGGGATTCTTGTTTTATATGTGTAGAAGTATGCTAACATGATCACCACCCCCACCCCATAATCATGTTTCTCGCACACTGTACACATATGGTATAACGTCTCGTGTCTCACCGGTGCCACCTGTAGATGCAAGGACACAACAGGCAATCCCAAGAGACGTCTCAGCACATCTGCATAAGAAATCTGAGAGAAATTTGATAAGGGATCCTCAAGTTATTTCCCGGAAACCAGATTTAGATTTTGTCACCAGGTGGCACCACCTGTAAGAGCAAATGGGTGAAACGCAATCATAAGCAGCAGCTCATGGCATATAAAATTTGAGAAGAATCCGATGAGTGGTTTTCAAGTTATCGCCTGAAAATGAATTTCGGATTTTGCCACCTGGTCATCCGCATAACAAATCTGAGAAGAATTCGATAAGGGGTCCGTAAGTTATTGCCCGGAAACAAAATTTAGATTTTGTCACCAGATGGCGTCGCCTGTTAGCGGAAGTGGGCGAAACACAATCCCACGCGACATCTAATGGAATGTTATATGTATAGCAAATTTGAGGATAAGTCGATATGTTGTTCCCAAGTTATTGTTCAGGAGACCAATTTGGATTTTGCCACCAGGTGGCTGGCGCCACGTGTAAGCAAATGTGGGCGAAACGCAATCCCAAGCGACATCTCATGGAATATACATTCCAGATTTGAAGAGAATCTGACGAGCGGTTCAATTTCTTGCCCAGAAACAAATTACAA
Source organism: Hanleya hanleyi (assembly GCA_036873755.1). NCBI lineage: Eukaryota > Metazoa > Mollusca > Polyplacophora > Lepidopleurida > Hanleyidae > Hanleya > Hanleya hanleyi. The sequence goes on from JAVTVY010049257.1 coordinate 9,467, forward strand.
ATTATGCCACCAGGTGTCGCCACCTGTAGGCGCAAGCGGGCCAAACACAATCCTAAGCTACATCTCATGGCATGGTATATACATAACACATTTGAGAAGAATCCATTGAAGGGTTCTCAAATTATTGACCGGAAACAATTTTGGACTTTCCCACTCGGTGGTGCAACCTATATGTGCAAGTGGACGAAATACAATCCCAAGCAACAGCTCATGGCATTGGTATATCCATATCAAATTCGAGAAGAAACTGATGAACGGTTCTGAATTTATTGCCTGGAAATGAATTTAGAATTTTGCCCCCAGGTGGTGCCACCTGTTAGCACAAGTGGACGAAATGCAGTCCCAAAAGACAACTAATGGCATGTTATATGTATATGCATATAAAATTTGACGTGGTTCTCAAGACGTTATTGCGCGGAAACGAATATCAGATTTTGCCACCGGGTGGCGCTACCTGTAATCGTACGTGGATGAAATGCAATTCCAAGCGACACCTCATGGCATGGTATATACATGTACATGTATGCATACCAAATTTGAGAACAATCCGACCAGCGGTTTTCAAGTTATTACTCGGAAACAAATTTTGGACGGACAGATGGACAGACACAATAAAGGACGGACGGACAGACGAAATCCATTATACCTCCCTACTATCTAGGAGAAGCGGGTGTGAAAAGCGACAAGGTATTCACATCTTTGTTTGTTCGCTGGGGCTTTAGTGCAGATCCCAAAAAGAATGTTGTACTGTTCTCATATTATTCATCATTATAGCTTTCACTTATCAGCGTACGAGGACACATTTTGTTGTTGTTGTTGTTGTTGTACAGTAATACAATTTATTGTTGTTGTAAGTATACGTTTTACTTTCGTAATCAAGTTGGATAGATTCATTTCATGAACACCTAATAAATAATTTAGTTGCTCCATACATTTATTCAGAAAATATAGCAAGTAAACACTGGCTTTATTCAATGTATCATTCAGAAATAAAACCTGTGTATACTGTAAAATTAGATCTCTAAGGATCAGGTTATCTCCCCTGTCATGCATGCACAAAAAAAACAACTAATTTTCTGAGCATGTGATATGTGGATATATGGAGATCAGGGGAAACGCTTGCAACATTCCATAAATATCTCGAAAGTAGAATGGAAATAAAACATTTCTGAATACAGGGAAATTATTATGTAAATGATTCGACCACCACTAGATTTTAGAAACTTATCATAAGAAAATGTTAAGACGGTCTTGAGAAACAAGCCTTAATGGCGGAAATTCCTAACACCCAAATTTCATGGAAAATGAAAATTAATACTGGCAAAGTGAAATTTCACATTATTTTCTAAAATGAATTAGACTTATACCGGTATTATTCAACCCTACATGGCCTGGGAGGGGCACTTTCTGGAAAAAAAATGGAGAGGTGAAACTCCCTGACGTTATAGGCTATCATATTGGGGTCACTTTGAGCCCATTGGCATAACCTCATGAGCAGAGGATCATGGGTAAATTCAGAATGGCGGCCATGTGGGGTACCAGAAAAAGTGATGTTTTCGTCATATTTCTTCAAAAATTTTGCTTTTCTGTACGGAAAAGTGGGTAAAATTTATTTTATTTCATATCAGATTATTATTTTACTGATTTATCATGCAGTTTTTGCGATAAAAAAAACAAAAATAAAAAGATTTCGAAAAATTGTCCAAAAATGACATCATCATGGCGGCCATCTTGGATTTTTTAAAAAAAATTCTTGTAGGGCTTGACCCGAGGATATAGTGTGGCAAGTTTCAGCCCTCTAGCCTTAGCGATAGCGAAAATATATAGGCGCCCAGGCTGTGGTACACGCCAAATCACCCAGGCCAGATAGGGTTAATACTAAATTACTCCCCGAACACGCTTTCTAATTAGAATGAATTAGCCCCACTAAATCACTCAACAACAGCTTCTCAAAATCTGTGGATTAGCAGACGACATAATTATTTTGAGCTGGAAAGTAGTGCCACTGGAAAATTAACGATTACACGCATAAAATTAGATAAATACAAATGTAACTTGAACATATCAGACCTGAAACTGTACCCGAACATTAAAAACACAAACACATGGACACTTCAGAACTCTTTCTTGTGGAGTAAGAACTCTATCTTGAGCTGTGTTAGCAAGATGAAGAACCTGTCAATTTCTTCAGCATTTCTATATGTATCTCGTGGGTCCGTTCAAACATACATGTGGATACATAAAAATATATGGCCGTCCCTATAAACTGTGGTCGAAGGGTATTTGGTCGAAGGGTATTCGACCAAGAAAAAGTTGGTCTGAATTTTTTGGTCGAACGATGCGACCAAGAAATATATGGTTGATATAAAGTATGGTACAGTTCGACCAAGTATTATCTGGTCGAACTCCGACCAATCAATATATTGTCGCTCCAACCAGGAAAGCTAAAGCTAAAGATCGTGTAATGTTAAATAAACGCAAGCTGGCCGGTACCTCTCTTGTTCTTGTGGAAGATCTAACAAAGCGTCGACACCAGATTATGATCAAGCTGCTTGCTCATAGAAAGGCTGGCAACATTAATTCCTGCTGGTCCAAAAAGGGGAAAATCTTTTTCAAGAAAAACGAGTACGGACCAGCGAGAAAAGTAACCGATGAAACGGATCTCGAGCATCTAGGCTCATTGCCTGAGGTACAACCACAAGATAAGCGATCTTCCTTCCTTTCCCAAGTCATCCCAGGAATGGTATTTCCATCGACATCAGCTGCCCAACAATTTGCTCCATCTGATGAGCCACTATCAGGACCTGTTTCAGCTCCCCAGCAGGTACCAACACCTCATTCCCAGGGTATGCCAGCATCAAACTCCCTAGATGCAGCAGCCAGTTCTCCACAGCACGACCCAGCTTCAGATGAGTGAGTGTCTCTTCAATCTCAAAACACTCAGTCTTACCTCATTGTAGCATCTAAGAAACTCTCACAATAGTTTGACTTTCTATAATCTGACATGTTCATCATCAATATGCTTTAATCTATTTTTGAAAAGTTATACTCTGCCTTCAATCCGTTGTGTGCAGTGAGATCAAATAACCGGTTAATGTCTTGCAATATGATGCTAAAATCAGTTAATTATGATCAGTTATGACCAGCCATTTCTATTGTATAATGTAAACTGCAAGTAGCTAATGTAGGCCACTTCAATGACATACTTTGACTACACATGCCCATTGGCATACCTTCTTGACATTATGACAATCTACCCATATTACATTACTACTGCTTACAATAACTTATATGTAAATAATGTCAATGAATCTCATCTCCGCAGATTAACCATGCCTATGTTTGTTATAAAAGACAAGTAATTTAGTGCTGTCCAAATTTGTCAGTCCCAATGATATACTTTCTTTACACATGTTCATTGGCATACCTTAATGTCATTGGGTTATTTCCCCTACACCATACTTTAAATATAGCACATGCCAACACCCCATGACTATCCATTGTGATAAATACTGACCAAGTTATATCTGAATGTACATGCATGCATCTGTGTTACAGTACATGCATAAGTCTGATCAGATTAGTTTTGCAATGTATTTTTATTATTTTTTTATTTTTATTTTATTTATTTATTTATTTATTTTTTTCTTCTTCTTATATTTCATTCAACCCAACAATATTTGTTACAAATAGCACTGGCAATAGTACTGCCATTTTGGCCACCATGAACTATGGATTATTTGGATTACTCACCCATTTACATTGCCACTGCTTACAACAATTCACATGTAAACAATGTCAATGTTATTCACCTGAACAGATTAATCATGAGTACCTTTCTTATAAAAAACAAACAAGTGATTTACTGCTGCCTATATTTGTCAATTCAATGACATACTTTGACTACACATGCCCATTGGCATACCTTCTTGACATTATGACAATTTACCCATATTACATTACTACTGCTTACAATAATCTATATGTAAATAATGTCAATGAAATTCATCTCAGCAGATTAACCATGCCCATGTTTGTTATAAAAGACAAGGAATATTTAATGTATTTGCCAGAATATAATTGATATTTAATTTTGTACTTAGCACATGTGATTCATCATTGTTGCCACTGCAATTACCAAATTGAAATGATCATCTAATTTTGTATTTGTAATGATATCATTGCACTTACCAATTGAACTGATTATTTAATATTTGTACTTGCTGCATGTGATATCAATGCATATACCTAATCGAGCTGTTTACTTATTGTATTTGTACTTGGCACATGTAATTTATCATTGTTGCCACTGCAATTACCAAATTTGAAATGATCATTTATTATTGTATTTGGAGTAATGATATCATTGCACTTACCAATTGAACTGATTATTTAATTTTTGTACCTGCTGCATGTGATATCAATGCATATACCTAATCGAGCTGATTACTTATTGTATTTGGCACATGCAATATGATTACTGATAATATAACATCTATCTAATTGAACTGATATCCTATATAGCTCTGGCATATATGCGTGTTGTATGCTATTCCAGTCTCAACTACGTTAAACTTATATTGAAATTGCCACGAATTGCTGTCTTGCTGTCAGTTTTGGTCTTAGCATTTTGCATAATGTTTTGTTGTTTTGTTGTTTGTTATAGCCAAAGCATTCCTCGAATTAGACAACACGGTACACATACAGCCGGGCCAAAGCGCATCTGCACACGCTATTGATGGCCTTAGACGTCCGTTTGAGATCACAATTTTTTATCCTTAACTTTTGTTATATTTCTTGGCATTTTCTGTTCAACGTTATTCTCTTCGATATTAGATTTGTATTTGTTGTGTTTAATATGGCTCATAATCTTGTAGTGTACAATGTGTTAATGAATAATTGCTCAACTAAAGGTTTCCGACTGATACCCATTCATATCATATGTTTCCTCATGGAAAATGGGTAATGATCTTCAATTGTACAGGGTATCAGTCGGCACATTTTACTTAAGGACTCACAGTTGTAATAGTGGAAACAAAAGATCTTATGTTAAAGCCAATATGTGGCATAACCATTTTGACTACATTGGATGCCTGACCTGCAATCTTAAATCCTCCATAGTTTACGCAACTCTCTTGGGCCTTCAAAGCACTTGTATGAACAGTAACATTATTATAATTATTTTACTACTTCTCATTATGTGTGGTGATATCGAGCTCAATCCCGGTCCTGATATTTGTATTCAAACTAACGGACTCAGAATCCTCCATCTAAATACACGTAGTATAAGAAATAAGATGTCGTATATAGAAGACATTGCCGAAGATTTTGACATTATGTGCTTCACCGAAACTAACTTAGATAACTCGGTAGACGAAACAATTCTCATCCTAGATGGGTTCAACGAACCTTTTAGAAAAGATAGGGATCCATTAATACTGAATGCATGGGGTGGAATCCTGGTCTATACTTCAACGCAACTTAAATGTAGTCGTGAACCAGATCTAGAAATAAACTATATGGAAACAATTTGGATAAATATCGAGCTTAAAGGTAAGAATCTATTACTTAATGTATCCTATATTCCCCCTAAAAGTCCAGCTCAAACATATGAATATCTTGAAAATATGATAGAAAATGCGCTTGATGTTCAATCTAATGTTATAATATGCGGTGATCTCAATGATGATCTTCTGTACGACAATTCGCGCTATCTTAGTCAAATCTTCAGTCGCCTCAATATCAATAATATAATAAACGAGCCAACCAGAGTAACAGCCAACTCAGGCACGTTGTTAGATCCCGTTATCATTACAGATACCATCAATGTTCAAGACTGTGGAGTTATTCGAGTTGATAGAGAGATCAGTGACCACAGAGCCACTTATATTGAGGTATCGGTGAAGCATAATTTAAAACATGCATACACTAGACAAGTTTGGATTTATAAAGCAGCTAACTTTGACACTTTTAATTCCCTAATAGCTAACTTTGACTGGGCATCATTCCTAGAAAACTCTACAGATGTTGACGAAGCTGCAGAAAAATTTACAGAACAGTTTCTTGATATTGCAAAAAAATGTATTCCATTAAAAACCGTAACAATTAGGCCAAAAGACAAACCCTGGTATGACTCGGACTTACGAAAAGCTATGAGAAGGAGAGATAGACTTAAAAAACATGCGAAGATAACCGATAGACCTTCAGATTGGAACAAGTTCAAATCAAGTAGGAACCAAGTAAATAATATGAAAAAATTTGCCAAAACTAATTATTACAATAACATCGAAAATAATCTAGAAACATCCAAAGCAAATGACCCCAAATTCTATTGGAAAACATTAAAAACATTTATTAGTGACAAACAGAGCTCAAGTGAAATACCCCCGCTAACCACTACAAACCATAATGGAGTTGAATCTACTTGTTTTAGTGACATAGAAAAGGCCAATTTGTTAAATAATTTTTTCTCCTCAATCTCCACTATTGACGACTCGGCGACGGTTTTACCCCCATTCGAATCCAAATGCGACGGTGTATTCGACAACATTTCCATTGGTGAGGATGAAGTCTGTGACATCATTAATAACCTCGATACCAGAAAAGCTGTAGGCCCAGACAAGATAAGTCATAGAATGCTTAAAGGTTGTGTTCGGACCATTTCCAGACCATTATGCAAATTGTTTAATATGTCGTTGGCCAGCTATACGTTTCCGAAGTGTTGGAAAAATTCTCACATATTACCCATATTCAAAAAACAAGATCCACACCTTCCTTCTAATTATAGACCAATATCACTCCTTAGCTGTGTTTCGAAAATAATGGAAAGAATTATATTCAAGCATATATATAACCACTTCAATTCATATAAATTATTTTACAAATTTCAAGCCGGTTTTTTGCCAGGTCATTCTACAGTTTACCAGTTAATTGAACTTTACGACAGCTTATGCAAAGCTCTTGACGAAGGAACCAACTCGTGCATTGTTTTCTGTGATATATCGAAAGCATTCGATACTGTGTGGCATAAGGGTCTACTGTTTAAACTTAAGCAATATGGGATTGCAGGCGCTTTGTTAAACTGGATCAACAGTTATCTAGAGGAAAGATCTTCAAAAGTAGTTGTTGGCAATGCAACATCAAAATCACAATATATAAACGCAGGAGTTCCTCAAGGTTCTGTACTCGGACCGCTGTTATTTTTAATATATATTAATGACATAGCCGATGAACTTATAAGCATTACTCGATTATTTGCTGATGATTCTTGTCTTCAATTTTCGTCCACCAACTTATATGATATCGAACTAGTGATGAATCGGGACTTATTGACTCTACTGGACTGGTCGAAGCAATGGCTCCTCAACTTCAACGCACTAAAAACAATCATCCTGTTGTTCTCCAATAAAAAATTACTTAAAGATCCTGCAATTTACTTTGATAATTGTCTTCTTCAGCTCTCGCAACGACATCGACATTTAGGAGTTATACTTCAGCATGACTGTAAGTGGAATAATCACATTACCCTTATAATTAATACTGCTTCTAAACGAATTGGAATTATGAGACGACTTAAATTCAAACTTAGCAGACAAGCGCTGTCTCAGATATATTTGTCTTTTGTCAGACCAATTATACTTACCCAACTAAGACACCAATGCAGTCAATTGAATTCGGATCTAGTTAAGCGAAATTTATCTTTTACGTCGTTCTGTAGATGTGGAGAACCAAGAGAGGATGCCAATCATTATTTCTTACATTGTCCGTTATATAATATTCCAAGAACAGTATTGCATAACGAGCTGCCTTCAAATTTTACACTTCATGATATACTGTTTGGAAATGAATCGTTTGCAAAAGAAGTCAATGTTGGTATGTGCAAGTCTGTCCTAAAATTTATTCACGACAGCAAGAGATTTTAGCTTGTGTCTACTAGTAGGCCTTCTCAACTGTGAGACCCAGGTAGTAGAATTAACATATTGTATCCACTATTATTTCTATTTTGACCACACACTACAGCTTAATAGACCTTTTATATTATATTTAGTTAAAACTTTGCCACAGAAATTCAGTTTAACCAAATCATATGCACATCACGTGTATGCTTAATTAAGTATTCTTGATCTTAATTGTTTGTGTTGGAAAATACTGTATATATATACCTCTGTAGGGAGAAGGGAGAATAAGTTGCAAGAACTTGTCCCTAATCCCATGTACATTATTGTACAATAAATAAGTTTAAAACACAAACCAGGAAAAGTGTGGTCGGATAATACTTGGTTGATCACGTCTATACCATAATGTAGATGGTCACAGGCGATACAATTTTTCTTGGTCGTTTCCACCATTTTGTTCTAACAGTGGTTGACTTCACAGGAAAGCCTCCCTCGGCATCTCGCATGCAAAATAGAATACGAAGGATTCTAAGACGTCTCCTTGGTATCTCAACCGCGCTTCTATTACAGATGTTCATGTGGAGAATTATTAAGTAATCACACGGCCCCTAGCACCGGCTTAAGCGGAATTAGATACGCTAGCTCAAAAGCTGTGATCACAGATCAGCTCAAATAAGGAACTCGTCTGATGTTAATGGATGATCATCGAGGGCGTCTCATGAAGTAAACGTCTCAATAGGGAGTAAACATGGTAAATGCAAGAATACCCAGAAAAGCTAACTCGTAATGTTTCCCATCATGCGGATTAAATTTCCCAAATATGCATCTGGGGAAAAATATGCCCCGCCATGAACAATGGTCCTAATTACAAACATTATAATAGTCAAAGGCTCCCAAAAGATAAATCAATAGGCTTTTTTGGAAGCCAGCACATGGAGATGTGCTTTGAAGAAGAATCATGAACAGTCCAGACAAGCTATATTTAGTTTGGGATGATGTGACCTTGACCTGTTGAATAAAATAAATATGCTCAGATTTTCGAATTCAAATGGGAGCACAGCTCTTAAAGGATATGTTACGTTTACACACGAAAAACTCGAGATATGATTGATTAAAATGTGCTCCCGGGCTTATTTTGGTATTTTGGGGCATTTCCATGAAGGGTTTTCTCCTGTAGCAAAAATAAGACACCTCAAACCAAAACCATTCGTGGTTCTTTCCAATAAACAAACTTCCTAATATATTGTGCGACACAATTATTTTGGTTTGAGGCGTCATATTTTTGCTATAAGAGAAAATCCTCACTGTAAATGCCTAAAAAATACCAAATCAGGCCCAGGAGCACATTTTGATCAATCGTATCTTCATTTTTATACAATGGAGCATCGTAATTTTTTCGAGGCTGATATTTCAGTATGTAAACTTCTAGAAAAATCTGATTTGGCAGGTTTTGGATTGAAAGAAAAATTCAGCTTGATTACCATCACACACAAGGGAGTTATTCCCGTATTGTCGTCACATATCCTTCTGAGAAGTTTGGAGACTAGCAACTCTCGGGGCATTTTGGAGGGCAATGGCCTTGATCTTTGGTACCAGACATGTATAACACACCTGTAAAGTTACAGGATGTTTGGTAATCATAACCCAGGGGAATCGCAGATTCGGCTGATTACTTCGACCTGTTTATTCTCCAAATAATCTTATGAATGCTGAGATATTGGTGTTTAAACTGTGAATTTATGCCAAAATTCGAAAAACTGAGGTATTGTTATTTCGTTTAAGGTATAGCTGAAAAACTTGAAATAGAGGCTCGTTTTTGTAAGACATTTATTCAAATCGAGATAACCTCAGATCTATCGATCTTGGAAAATTAATAAGTTTAGTAATATGTAGATATTCATATATATCACATGCATATGTATATGATCGTCTGGACTGGGGGATAACCAGCAGAGGGGAGATAACCAGCCAATGGGAGATAACCAACCTAGGGGGAGATAACCAGCCAAGGGGGAGATAACCAGCCAAGGGGAGATAATCAGTCAAGGGGGAGACAACCAATATATCGTACTGAATGACGGTCAAACATAAAGTTACACTTACCGGTATTGGTGGAGAGAATATCCTACTTGTGCCAATCACAGTGACGGTATTATTTTGGTACAGAATTCGCCATTGATTACCGGGTATGCGTGCCGAAATCAGTCGAACTGCCCCTCCGTGATACGTTTCATAGATGTCGACCTTCTTCAAGAACAAGGCATCTGCAAAGCCAACCTAAACAACAATGGTGAAAAGGTTACATCGTGTTTGGAACATGCTGTGGTTACATAGTAAAATGAGAAAGAAAACACCGTTTCGGCTAACTCTAAAATCTCAAGAGAATCGAAGTAACATTGTGGAGAGCGTTCATCAATGTTTCTCGCGATGTTGACGATCTGTATAACGGATTATTCAAACCCAAAATAGGATATAAACCAACTGATGTCAATGTTGTATAATTCTCATGACATGTATGCCTAAGACGCACTATGAACACACAGGGTAAGTTCACATCAACCGGAACATTTACGACAACCCCTCAACTTAAACTCTCTATTTTTAATGCACAAACCTAATGGATCTACCAACATTGACCTTTTGACCTCAAAACCAACAGGGTCATTCTTCCATCTTGATATCGAGGTATATCGGAAGAACAAAATATACAATCTAGCACTGGAGATAGCACACTTTAAATTAGTATATTTCCCATAACTTGGTAATTTACATGAAGTGTTTCTCATTCCACAACCACTAAATGAAGTTCTGCAGGGGTAAAAGCGCTCGGTGTCCGCTGTTGTCGCGTATAATATCGTTCAGTTAACGTTTGGAACGCATTACAATAGCGTTCTCGTTTCATTTGCTTCCCGAAGAACGCGTTTATACCTTAAAAACGCGTTTAATCATCGGTAGGTTCATTATGTCTCGTTTCGTTTCGCTTGAAACGCGGTTTGTGAATGCGTTCGAGAACGCTTTTATGTACGCGTTTGGAACGCTTTTTAATGTTATTGTTGATGTTGTTAAACATTACTGTTCATACGGTTGCTTCGCCGGGCGTATATGCTATTTGGTCGGTGCTATATATTTGTACAACGAATGCCCTCAACCCCGTTCCTACAACCAATAAGGCAACAAACGTATACGAGAGTAAAATACACAACTCTTGGTCGAACGGCCGAACACGAGCATGGTAATACACAACGATGCCGCCTTGTCCAAATGATTGCTCGATCCACACTCGATACCTAGTGAGTAGACCAGAGATGACTTCGGGGTTTTCTCCAGAAATTAGCAAAATGAAGGGTACGCATTCAAATGTATAAAAAAAAGTCACAAATGTTTATTCCATAGCACAGGGAATAATTGCAGCTAAGGAGAGTCCCAACGACGTGGCTCCTTGGACTGGTTTGCGTAATTTGAACGAAAGGGCAAACGCGTCCAAAAAACGGCTCAAAAACGCGATGCGATCAGAGCAAACGCTTCTGATGAGGGAAACTGGTTCTGATGAAAGACTAGAGCCTTAGGCACTGAAACGGGGCTATTTAAATGTAAAATAGGCTGTTGGAATAATTCCACTAACTCTTTGATGTTCAGTCCCCATGGCGAAGAGCCATACAATTTGTAGTCTCACACATTTCTCTCAATAAGGTACTAGGTACACCCCTAATTTGGAAGGTTACAAATTCTGACAATGGTTGTATGCAGACTTGTACATGTAGAGCACTGCATGCTATCTAAAGTTTGGAGTTTGACCCTATCAAGTAACCCTATCAGCTAAGTGAATCAAGCCATTGACCTAGGTCATGCATGTGACTATGCTCTAAAAGGTATAGAGTGTCTGGTGGAGGGGATGTTTGTGTGATAGTTCAAAAGTTACATACCGTATATATACTTTCTGCAAGTATGGAAGCCTAGAAAATTCGAATTTTTTGCCAACATGGCAAACATATGATAAGTCTGCCTTAAACTATTTTCTTCTGCATTTGTTAAGTGTTCTAAATAAAGTTTTTGTCAACCAGTGATTTATGACATCCTTTCAGGAAAACACTCTAAGTCAACCTCTGAATAGTATCCATTTTGTATACATGCTCTAAAGCAGGAAATCTCTATGAAAATGACATATGAACATATATAAGAATAGCAGAAAATATTTAACTTCACTAATATAGACCAGGTGAAACAAAATCTAGCAAAAATAGTTGACCAAACTATCTGCAGTAGCTGAATAACTTGAGGACTCTTTTCTTCTGCTCTTCCTCGCGAAGCCTAAAGCAGTTAAATAAACAACCAGTCACCCTGGCAACGGTACCAAATGTGCTCAAGTTTTTCCTGACTACAATGCAGGACCATTAGTACCTACGGGACTAAATCTCCCCGTGAACAAACTTATGATATCGTAAGCGATATTTTATAGCGTTTCGTTTCCTGTAATCGTTTGTAACGCGTTTACATTTAGTTCCGATCGTGTTTCGATAAGTCAGACTAAACGAAAATACACGCACACTGAACGTTTTACCCCTGTATAAACGAATCAAGATTTTCAAATATTTCCCTAGGGACCTCTGACCTTCCGACCCCTACTTTGTCACTCAGCACATCGTTTCCCCCCTAATGTATCTGTTCATGATAATTCGTTCAATAATATCTTGGTTCTTAACTTCCATGCTGATAGGCGACATATTGTCTCCCTTAATGTATCCAATAACTAGAGCTTTAAGGCTTTGGAGGGTTCTTCCTTACGTACACAAATGTTCAGTTGCTTTAAAATTATATGGATTCACAAATAAAACTGGTTTCTATGCATTATTTAACTTTCATATTTTGCAAACCTTGACTTACTGCAACATTTTCATTCGTTTTTAGTTATTTTTCATTTCATTCTGATGTTGTGATGCCTCTTTAGTGGATCGTGTCGGATGACCAGGCAAGGATTTCCCCCCAAATTTGGTGGAAGGAAGTTTTCAAATGCAAATATTCGCAATAAAATGATTCAATATAAAACACATAGAATGAATTCACAGAAACATATTTTGTTTAAGCAGGGACCGTATAATAATGTATTATACGAACCCTGGTTTAATGCAAAATTTCAAATTAAAAAGATATTGCAATGTTTTTCTTAAGAAATGAAGTTGCAGGGTCACTGACAAAAGTTACTAAATGATGCAGTCTGAGAGCATCTGAGAATGGAACTGGCACCAGACAAAGTGTTACAGTGATGAATGATTTCTTGTCCTATTGTCTCAGCTAAACCTGCATGGCAGAGTAAGGGGTCATCCAAAAAGTATGAACTTAGAAATGTCAGTGGACGGGAAATTTTGCCCAATTAATTTCCAAGATATCAAATTCTGCCAAATATTATTGATCGTTTCATCTTGCCATATAGTTAACGTGGAAAAAACTTTTTGTCCAAACAGAAATATTTTGAAATTAATGACAATAAGGACATGTCGATGGTCCTAAAATTCTATTGAAAAGTAATTTTGAGATTTTTAGTTGTCAAAAAGTGAGATTTTGTGTAAAAAACATTTTTTTTTACAAAGTTCACAAACGTCTTAAATTGTTATTTTTATTCAAATATTGGTTGGTGTTGCATAATAATGAATCAAAAAGCCTGAATTATAATATATGTGAAGTTTCAGCTCGCTATTATTTGTCAATTTGGAGATATTCAAACTTTCTCTAGCAGATAATTACCAACATGACGATGATTTTGCTATCCAAATTTTATGGTTATGCGTCAGATATTGAAACATTTTACGACAACTGAATGAGAAAGTCACACATCAGAAAGATTCACGTGAAGAATAATTGAACTGGGAGAGCAAGGCCTAAATGGACATGTCACTGTGAACTTTGGCAGTGCTGTTGTTGTAAAATTGTACGGTACAGAGTTGTCAAATGCTATCTCAGACACAGACAGAAATAATACAAAAACTGATAAAGACCTCTGTTATATTAATGAGCGACAATCACTGATCATAAGA
>JAVTVY010049258.1:0-23695 GCA_036873755.1 Hanleya hanleyi
TAAATATCGCATATCATATCATACCACACTGAAACATGATATGTAAAAAATCAAATTTAAAATGTGTCTATCGTAAAGTATACGGTATGTTCGGCATACTTTCAATTTTATTTATTTCATATTAAAGCTAACAGAGTGTGTTAATGACACATGATCTTCCCTATGAACAGCTATTAAACTTATATATGAACATATGAAGTTGTTTGTATAAATTGTCCATAGCTTTGGGAAGTTTTGCCCGGCGAACTTGAATGTCTGCTCGATCTTACTGGCGGCACAAACGTGAAATTTCGCAAGTATACTTAGATGTGTCGATTTGACGGGAGGATACGATATCATTACGATTTCTGAGTAGGTAGATCTGATTTTTGAATAATTATCAGAAAGACATGTTCATATGGGTATCTTTGTTCAGTTATGGATTATGTCCCTTATTTGTTTGTTTGTATGCGACCTCTCTGGTGTTCTATACAATACAATTGAATTGATTTACGGGCCATAACAACAACAATTAATCAATACAAAGTAAATTAAACTTCCCCCAGCCGATGTTTTCAGGCAAGCTAATGCTAATTCTCGTAGTTAACACTCTGAAATATGCGTTGAGAGGAAAGTGAGGTCTGCCTCAATCTAGACTCCACAAACTTTGTTGTTGTTGTTGTTGTTGTTGTTGTTGTTGTTCTTGTTCTTTACCTGTAAATCCACCAATGTGTCCCTGGTGCTCTATAAAGAAAATCACGAGTCGCTATATCCCCAAATGCTGTTTCTTCTCTTAAACTTGAGACATTTGGCGGTTGGAGGTGTTCAACCCCTCAATACGTATTCCAATAATTCCTTTGACCGAACAATCTTCACAAATTTGATTCTACTCGCCGCAACGGATATAGCCGCGCGCTAAACAGTTGCCGAAACGAAAATTAGACCCCACACATGGAGTGGACACGGATGCCAAGGATATTAATTCTTTTGGACCTTACCTTTCGTCATCCATTCCGTGTTGTTGTTTATCTGTAAATCCACTCTTAACTCGATGGGTATTTCCGGGGGGAGGGGCCGAATAATTGTAACTGACGTGCCTTGAAATGGGTCAGATATGTGTGGGGAACTGTCTAAAATTCCAAAATTTTCCAAAAGCAGTACCTCCGTCCACCGATCACATCCAAGTATCGGCCGTGTTTACATTTGAAACACTGGATATGCGATTATGTCTCAACTTCTCTATGAAGGTCGTTCGGTCTAATCAACGAACAGCACAATGTCCATCAATAGTTTGTGTTCATAAAGCACGACAACTTTCTTTTCATTTGGGTGGGTGGGTATAGCTGACGAATATCATCGAGGAAATTTCATTGAAGAGCGCCGATTGTTTTGTTCAGTTGTTTTTTTTTTTTTTTTTTTTTTCAGCTCTTATGAGGCGGTTTTATTGCGAGATATGCTGTCCCTTTCAAAGTTCTTAGAAGCGCCAAAGTGCGTTAAATCAAGTCTAAAATTCCAAAACTTCCAATGAAGGAACCTAGCTCTATCCCGGTAAGGGGTTGTGTAGCCGGGAGATGACTGTGCTTCTTGACCAGGCTTGCCTTGGAAGGTACCCCTGGAGCAGAAATCTGTTTCTTGGGTGCAGATCCGGAATGGTGATCCATGGGTCTCTGTTCATCTCTGGACTTCCGTTTATCCCGATGCTCCGGGCTACGGTGATGGTGGGTAGATGTCCGCTCCTCGTCATCTATGCGTCGTGCTTGTTGACGGGAAACCAGTGAACGGCTTCTCCCTCGTCTGGTGTAAGGTCGCTCCGGAGTATGGTTCCTGTAGTGACGACTCCGGTAGACTAGACTGGGTGAAGGGGTCCGACGCCTAGGACGGTCCCTCTCCCGATGATGACGTTCAGGATAGGAATCTCAACCTTGTAATGGTGTACGACCTCGTCTACGAGATCTGCTTGCCGTAATACCGGGGTACGGCTCCGTTGTACGGGTCGAAGCTGAAGTAGAGGCCGGCTCACGGCGTTCTGGCTGAGTCCGTTCCTCATAAGTCCATGTCCTCTTGGATGTGGAGTCCCGGTGATCTGTATAAGTCCGTTCTGCTTGAGTCCGTGACTTCTCAGATGTAGACTCTCGATGTGCTGGATAGGCCCGTGTGGTCTCCCGCTCCGGGGTACGGCTCCGGACTGTAGTTTCCTCCCGAGGTTCTCCGGTGTTGGGGTCCCGGTGGTCTGGATAGAGCCGTGTAGTCTCCCGCTCCGGGGTACGGCTCTCTGGATAGGGCCGTGATGTGTTGGAGTCCCGGTGGTCTGGATAGAGCCGTGTGGTCTCCCGCTCCGTGGTACGGCTCTCTGTATAGGGCCGTGACTTCTTGGAATCCCGGTGCTACATGTAGGACCGTGGCTTGTCCGACTCTCGGCGTTCCGTGTAGGGCCGTGACTTCTCCGAGCTATGGTCCCGGCGAGTTGTGCTTGTGCCGGGGTACCGCTATGGTGATGGAGTCCGTGGTCTTGATTCCCGGACTGCTTTCTCCGCCGTGTCCGTCTGGAGATTGTCATGTCGTGATATTGGCCTGTGCTGGATTTGTCCCAGAGAGAGAGTTTTATGCTTGTTTAAAGAGCCATATAATCCACAGGACTCCAATTATAAATTAGCTGAGATGTCCAGTGCAATCTATCAAAGTCTTATTAATGAGTAGTTCCATCAAGTCAGACAGCCAAGAACCGGGTCAGATTTTATTATCTACACTAGGGAGGACCTGCTTTGGGCCATGCTAGATACAGCATATAGTAGTCACCCCAGTCGCTCTCAGAATCTACATCTGTTTCCAATTAATTCACTAGCTTGAAAATCGGGATTTCCAGAATGCAGCTAACGTTAAGACGTTTCAAGATATAATGTGTTGAGGAAGAATAATGTATGGAGGAAGAATAATAAGTTGTTGGGAATAATAATCAGTGTTGAGAAGTGTATAAAAGGAGTGTGAATACATTTTTGATGTCAAAATACACTATACAAGTATTATTAATAAACTTAGCACATTCAACGCTTCCACTATGAGAACTTCTAGTGCCAGCAGTGTACCAATGTTTGTGGGAGGATCAGTTTGGTTTAACTTTCTCCGGGTGCAAGTGTTGGATAGCAGCAGTTTTCGTCAACATTTGCATGTATACCAAAATGCTGAATTGTTTTGATCATGTCTAAAATACTGGAACTCATAGCTTATACATATATGTGTAGCTTATACATATATGTATATAGCATAATGTAGTCTTGTCTGGTTCATAATTTAAGTATTACCAGGGAGCAATACCTGTCCCTTTATTCGCTTTAAAAAAAATATAGATAAACTCACCCTCATATGCTCATTCTGTATTTTATATTATTTCATCGAAAGCAAAACTGATTTCATGGACGATATACACATACCGATACAAAAGGGTGGTTCTACCGAAATGTAGTAAATTGGGGAAAAAAAATTTCTTCTAAATTTCAAATACTATTGTTGTGGTAAAATTTTTATCACTGCACTCAATATATATAGATGGCAATTTTTTCTTTCTTTTGTGAATTACCCTTTCCAAGCAAAACAAATACTGAGACACCTCAATTGGCAAGAAGTTCCAGCAAATCTCCAGAGTAAATTCGTCATAGGCCCAGCAGACAAGTCAAAGCTCCCAATAATAAATAATATAATATTCATATGTAAATATTACAATTACCACATGCTGGTTAAGGAATTGACCATAAACACACATGTATCATCAACAAATAGGTCTGCTTACTCCCAAACTGCAGGAGTGAGTTAGGAGTTAATCGTCGCGTTCAGCTCTATTTCGGCCATATAGCGACGATACAACTGACAACGATATGATTAGCTGGACATGTGTGACTATATCCATGGACAGTCATCATGTAGAGGAAATTATTCTTCCCCTTGTACTATATAACAGGCATGGTACAAAACTCATGCTGCTCACCAAAACTGCATGTAGTACTCTTGAAGATTTATTTAACAATCAGGTCCATACTTCATGTAGGAACTATTGTCTGGGTCTTTGTGTCTTTGAAAAGGCACTTGTCTAGACACATTTTTGTCCCCAGACTTGACTATTGTATCCACGGACTTGGCTATTGTATGCATTGTCTCGTGAATAAAGTATGAACCAGCAATCACAATATGTTTCCCAAGGAAAGGGGTATTTGTCTTTCAACCAATCCTAACGACATAACAAAGGTATACTGGACGCCCAAAATGCATAATCACCACACAAAGCTAGATTCATAGCTGGTTCTAGAAGCTGCACCACCAAGCTTCTTTCGATCCTGTTGACGAGGGCCCTTCAGGAGGTAGAAGCATTTTGGGAAAGGCATTGCGTCACTATTTCTAAAAGCCCTGGCATTGAATGTATGTGGATATTGAAAAACTAAAAATGTCTTACGGAAGAGCTTGATGCTAAAGGTCATGCACGTACTGTACAGACATATATCCAAATTGGATTTCACGACCCTCTATACTACAACTCTCCAGGACCTTATTGAATGTCTGAGTTTACTAATAGTACCTGTGTTCAAGAAAACTGATCGCACTGAGAAATATTAATTTCAGAATCCATAAAGCATTCCCTAGCTATATACTACAAACAGGGGATATAATTTATGGGATGTTTCTTTGTTTATAGAGTTGCTTGAATTTCTCATTAAAAATATCTTTGTGAAATTTGACCACACAAAGTATCAACAGCATATAGGTATTCCAACGGGTACTAATTGTGCACCTCTGTTGGCTGACCTGTATCTGTTCTCTTATGGATATGATTACATGTATATGCAGGCGCTTTCAAAAATCGATCCATTCAAAGCCCATCTCTTCTCAACAAACGCTATATAGAAGATCTTCTTGCTGTGAATAATTGCTATATAAATGACCCAGTGAAGGATATATATCCACCTTCACTGGATTTGAAGGAAATTACAGATAGCCCAAGAGGCACATCATATTTAGAGTATATCTCTATAACTCTTGTGGACTTTATCGCAATTTCGATGTCATAAACTATCCCTTTCTGGACAGTAATATTCCAGTGGGACCTGCATATGGTGTATACATCTCGCCTAGTAGCATTTGCTAGATCCGGTGTTAAATGTGACGATTTTAATCAATCTCACAAAACAATATTACAGAAACTTATAAAACAGGGCTATTCCACCAAGCGCCTTCACTCAAAGTTTCGTATGAACCTATGTAAATCAAGATCTTCATGGTGGTCTTCTGAACAGTCACAATCACAGCTTGACTGAGATACAGTCGGGAATATGGAACGTCTTTGGATTATGAACGTGTATATTCTTTGAATAACGACGGCTGAATTATGAATGACGGACCAGATGCTTGTAATTTTGACAGTTATATTTAACGTGTGTGGATTATATACATATATTTTTTCCAGATTTGTTCTTCCGTGACGAATCAGATGAGAGCTGTAAACCTACAGACCAATTGTTTCACACTAGCTTCGGTTTTTGTTTTCAAGCCGATAAATAAATCTAGTATCTGGTAATTTTATATTTCCTAAAAACACTAACTTGTGTACATTTTTGGAACATGGTCCTGTTTTTGTCTCTACCGGTAGGCGAAATCAGGACTTCTTGTAACAGCTAGTACTAAGTAAAAGATACGTAACGGTAAAGACATTTCTATCGTTAACTTTTTTTAATATGGCATCTTACTCAGTGATACTATGGATTGTATTATTGATATTATTGGTTTTATTGGTCATCGGATTATCATCATATGATTATAAGATATATATATGAACGGTCAAGACAATTTAAAGACATACGGACGTGTACCCGGTACATCAAATACAACCGGGAATCTGATGATCAATGGTCTCCTGTAACACGCTCGAACTTCCTTTGATTAATAATGGGAAACATCCTCAGCTAACTAATCACGTGATTTTTGCCCCAGGGTACCCTCTTTTGAATATGTCTTCAAAACTAATAGAACATACCGCTAATGGTAAAGACAAAATTCCTGGAACAGGGTAAAAACTAAACAAAAAACCTTCGTATATTTTCGGTTTTAAGGTAAATGTTACACGCTTATGTTTATTTATAAGATAAATTTTGTTTATACAGGACAAAAAATTCTTGCTGGCATAAACTATTTCGGCAAATGAAAGAATTCATCTTGTAATTGGGACACCCTAACAAAGCGTAGTAAAGTTTCCCCAACATTTCACACTTATTTCATCTCCGAGGGTTCAAAGGCAGCTTTATATAGTGAGAGAGGAATCTGCCCTGCCCCTTTTGACGTCAGAGATGACTATAACGACGTCATATTTTATACTGACCGTAGCACAATAGAACAATATTAAATGCTGTGGCAATACCATTCACCAAGCCGCGATCCGTTTTCCGCTTTTCACAAACAGCTCCAAATCTAATTCCTGCAACCGTTTAGTGTAGATATACATAGGATTATATCATCGTTCTCTTCTCTATTGCTTATTTCATGATGATGTTGCAATATGTACTACTCATTTGCTCAGCCTGTAATAGGTGCATTGCAAATCAATTCAAATTCAAATGCTTAGAGCGCCTTACACCATCTGTGGGCATCGTGGCAATGCAGAGAATGAAACAGTTGTGTAACAACGTTGCATTGTGCCATGGTTTAGCATTCCATAATAACGTCACAACTTCCAACATCCTTGTTGCGCAGTTGTTAAAATTTAAGTCGTAAAGCAAGAAAGTTATAAATTCTAAAATCTGGAAGATTATCTTGGAAAAGACCTAAAACTTGCGAAAGACTGCTGGCGATGTGCACTGAACTGGGTAGTATATTACCTGTATATAATAGAAATATTCATAGTTCATAATATTGTCCATTTTGAATAATTAATAAAACTAATGGTGTATTTTCTTGTTAATAAGATTAAAGGTGAACTGAAAAGCTTTCCAATGTTCTGTTAAAATGTCATAAAACAAGAACTTCTATAGTTGTTACAATTATGTGTGGTAATAGTTCTGTGGGTTATTGTTTTATTTTGGGTAAATGAGAAGTCAACACTTATACCGAGAGCCAGAACTTTTAAAAACGTCATCACTTGCCTCCCGTTGTTTTGGAACGTCATGACGTTATAGTGGCCCTCGTTCATTCATCGGACATATGATTTTCAATTTTTTTCAACTCAATTCTTCATTGCATACACCCATACAAGGCAGTGCAAAGATATAACATATATATATAACATATAAATAATAGACAGATTCAGTTGGATATGTACAATGTTTTAAGTTCGTAACTGCATGCAATGATAAACATAACCACAGACAGTTCCGCATAAAGACGGAAAATTATTTGTCATTATTGTATGGTATTTTTCATCAGATAACATAGTTTACAAATGTGGAAAATTTCTTTTGAGCGGGGGGACTGAGGGCTTTTCGGAGATGTAATGTTATAAGCCATCTAGAGGGCTTTCAGCCTTTTGATCAGAGTTTGACCCTATCTCGACCATAAGGGAAGGGAAGGCTGAAGGCATGGAAACAAGCTAGCCTCCAGCTCCACAACTGAGAACCTTATTTAATTCATACTACTAACAAGAAATATAGGGAAAGCTTCTGTCGCTTAAGACTAAGTAACCATAAGCTGCGTGTCGAGACCGGTAGACATTGCAAGCCAAAAATACCCCATGAACAAAGAATTTGTACTCATTGTTCTACAGGAGCTGTTGAAAATGAAATCCATTTCCTCTTGCATTGCCCACACTATGCCGAATTGCGTCAAAAGCTTTTTACCAATATCAAAAGAAATTTTCCACATTTTGAAACTATGTTATCTGATGAAAAATACCATACAATAATGACAAATAATTTTCCGTCTTTATGCGGAACTGTCTGTGGTTATGTTTATCAGTGCATGCAGTTACGAACTTAAAACATTGTACATATCCAACTGAATCTGTCTATTATTTATATGTTATATATATATGTTATATCTTTGCACTGCCTTGTATGGGTGTATGCAATAAAGAATTGAATTGAAAAAAATTGAAAATTACTACGTCGGATGAATGAACGAGGGCCACTATAACGTCATGACGTTCCAAAAACAACGGGAGGCAAGCGATGACGTTTTTCAAAGTTCTGGCTCTCGGTATAAGTTTTGACTTCTCCTAGACCCAAAATAAAACAATAACCCACAGAACTATTACCACACATAATTGTAACAACTATAGAAGTTCTTGTTTTATGACATTTTAACAGAACATTGGAAAGCTTTTCAGTTCACCTTTAATCTTATTAACAAGAAAATACACCATTAGTTTTATTAATTATTCAAAATGGACAATATTATGAACTATGAATATTTCTATTATATACAGGTAATATACTACCCAGTTCAGTGCACATCGCCAGCAGTCTTTTGCAAGTTTTAGGTCTTTTCCAAGATAATCTTCCAGATTTTAGAATTTATAACTTTCTTGCTTTACGACTTTAATTTTAACAACTGCGCCACAAGGATGTTGGAAGTTGTGACGTTATTATGGAATGCTAAACCATGGCACAATGCAACGTTGTTACACAACTGTTCCATTCTCTGCATTGCCACGACGTCCCACAGATGGTGTAAGGCGCTCTAAGTATTTGAATTTGAATTGATTTGCAATGCACCAATTACAGGCCAAGCAAATACATGAGTAATACATAGTGCAACATCATCATAAAATAAGCAATAGAGAAGAGAACGATGATATAATCCTATGTATATCTACAATACACGTATTGCCACAATCTCCTGGCTTCGATTGCATATACCTTTCGTCTAAACGGCTGCAGAAATGATTTGGAGCTGTTTGTAAAAAGCGGAAAACGGATCGCGGCTTGGTGAATGGTATTGCCACAGCATCTAATATTGTTCTATTGTGCTACGGTCAGTATAAAATATGACGTCGTTATAGTCATCTCTGACGTCAAAAGGGGCAGTGCAGATTCCTCTCTCACTAAGAAAGCTGCCTTTGAACCCTCTGAGATGGAATAAGTGGGAAATGTTGGGGGAAACTTTACTACGCTTTGTTAGGGTGTCCCAATTACAAGATGAATTCTTTCATTTGCCGAAATAGTGTATGCCAGCAAGAATTTTGGCCTGTATAAACAAAATTTATCTTATAAATAAACATAAACGTGTAATATTTACCTTAAAACTGAAAATATATGAAGGTTTTTTGTTTAGTTTTTACCCTGTCCCAGGAATTTTGTCTTTACCATTAGCGGTATGTTCTATTAATTTTGAAGACATATTCAAAAGAGGGTGCCCTGGGGCAAAAATCACGTGATTAGTTAGCTGAGGATGTTTTCCATTATTAATCGAAGAAAGTTCGAGCGTGTTACAAGAGACCATTGATCACCAGATTCCCGGTTGTATTTGATGTACCGGGTATACGTCCGTATGCCTTTAAATTGTCTTGACCGTTCATATATATATATCTTATAATCATATGATGATAATCCGATGACCAATAAAACCAATAATATCAATAATACAATCCATAGTATCACTGATTAAGATGCC
Organism: Hanleya hanleyi; assembly: GCA_036873755.1. Classification (NCBI taxonomy): domain Eukaryota; kingdom Metazoa; phylum Mollusca; class Polyplacophora; order Lepidopleurida; family Hanleyidae; genus Hanleya; species Hanleya hanleyi. The sequence continues at coordinate 9,562 of JAVTVY010049258.1, forward strand.
ATATTAAAAATAGTTAACGATAGAAATGTCTTTACCGTTACGTATCTTTTAACTTCTTCTTAGTACTGTTACAAGAAGTCCTGATTTCGCCTACCGGTAAAGACAAAAACAGGAGCATGTTCCAAAAATGTACACAAAGTTAGTGTTTTTAGGAAATATAAAAATACCAGATACTAGATTTATTTATCGGCTTGAAAACAAAAGCCGAAGTTAGTGTGAAACAATTGGTCTGTAGGTTTACAGCTCTCATCTGATTCGTCACGGAGGAACAAATCTGGAAAAAAATATATGTATATAATCCACACACGTTAAGGCACCGTTTCCAATTATCGTTCGCGAATGAATCGTTTATTTCGTCAAATTTTCTCGAAGTCGCGATTTTCCAAGGCGCGAGGGAATGGTTTTTTTTCTTCAAAATAAACGATTCATTCGCGATCGCTGTTCGAATGTTTTTTTTTCTGTTGGCAATCGTTTTTCAATCGAGAAAATTCTCGCGAATAAAAAGCGATATCGCGATTCAATCGCTTTTTAATCGAGAAAATATAAACGATTGAAAAAAAACGATTGAGGATTATAGCCGAAAGTAGTACGCCATTGGTTCAGCCTGACTGACCCGCATACACGTTCGAGTTTCTAACACTTCAGTCAGACTGTATAAAGTTCGATCATTTTTTCTTCTTCCTTTTCCATTCTTTGCCTAGTGTAAAACTATAGCGTGTTTCTGTACAGTTGGCGGTTATATAGATACGATGGGGATATTGAAAGAAATTGAAAAAAATATCTATATATATACATAGGAATAATGGTTATGCATATAATTATAACTTCATATTTACATATATTTTGTACGGGACACAGACCCGGATATGGTCAGATTGGGTCATTTGCACTTGCAATTTCGTCTATTATTTTGGGTATTTCTGTGTTTTAAAGCTGGTATTATTCCAGATTTCTTGTGTAGTATTTTTCGTGAACGTTTTTGGCATCTGTGCGGGCTGAATTTTTGAGTTGATTCGTCAGATTTTCGCTGTACGCGTGGTTTTTTGTCCTACGATCCCCATTTTCCTTGTGTAGATAGATGGCGCTGTATTGAATATAACATTGTCATACGGGGTTTTGAGTCTTCGAAAGCACTTAATTATTAATATATAGCGCGGGCTATTTGTAAAAATTTTCACAACTGGTTAATCCAGTAAGAGATGAAATTATATACTATTCAGTTGGTTTTTGGCTTGAGCTTCCCTTTGGAATCATTCATAGTTCATTTATCAAAATATAAAATTAAAATAAAAAGTATTGTACATATGCGAATCCAACCGTTATATGCGATTCAATCACCATTGTGATATGTATTTGATATAAATATGAAATCACTGCCGCGAATATTCTTATAATAAATAAAATTAACTTGATGGTGATTTTTTGAACTTATTCACATCTCAATAGTTTAAAAACTGTACCAAAACATGAATGGATACCCTTTCCTAATGTATGTTTTACTATAACAAAATATACATATTTAATTACACTATTTTTCACCTTAATTAACCTAGAAATTCTCGGCTGGAGGGCTAAGCTGTTCTGGGTTATCGCCATGCGCCCATTCACACCTCTATGAAGCCTGTGCCGTAATCATTCTGATAATGCAATCAACGACGAACTCAAATCCACTTATGACCTGTACCCGGTATTTACAAAACAAGATATTGTGACTATCATCCTGTATTGTTTATACCAAGTTGCATGAATATATGAGGAAATTATCGAAAGTATGAAGGGAATGACTGAACATTAATACATTGTCGACTCACACGATTATTGAATAAACATGTAATTTTGTCATTTACGCTTCGCCAGAGTAAATCTGAGCGCGAACGTCACAGGAAGCATGGTACAGGTATATGTATAGATATTTCCAGCATACGCCCTACTTCGGCTTGTAGGAGACTATAGATCGTGAATCATATATATTATTCGGTTATCTTGCGCATTTATACAGTATAGTATAGTAATATAGGTTTTTCCATCGACAAATCCGCAATCAACATTACATGTAGTTCCCATTTCGCGGATAGAGCGGCGTACGATGGCAACACGGCCTATGTGTCAAATATCACTCCGCCTCACGATTCTCTCGCGCCTTGAAAAAAACCGATTCTCTCGCGATTGAAGATTCGCGATCAAGAACGGATCGCGCATGGGTAAACGATTCAAAAACGATATCGCGAGAGAATGTTTTTTTCCAGAAAAGGTTCAATCGTTTTTTCTCATTTTTTTTCTCGATATCCTCGCGACTGATTCGCGACTGATCGTTTTTCAATCGAGAAAATTGAAGAAAAATCGCGACTGAAGAAAAAACGATTAATGGAAACGATCCCTAAATATAACTGTTAAAATTACAAGCATCTGGTCCGTCATTCATAATTCAGCCGTCGTTATTTAAAGAATATACGCGTTCATAATCCAAAGACGTTCCATATTCCTTATAACACTATCAGCACCAAATTCCAAAAGACAATCCTAGTATACATGAACATAGACTAGTTTCCTGCAAGAGAGAAGCGGTCAACAGTTTTCAATGATGCCGGCAAGACATCATGGTGTTCCAAAATATCACATCCGTATCGCTGATCAGTATTCTTAATCCATATGATATTCGTTGTAAAGTCGTCATCTAGAGAATGATGTATCTCAGTCAAGCTGTGATTGTGACTGTTCAGAAGACCACCATGAAGATCTTGATTTACATGGGTTCATACGAAACTTTGAGTGGAGGCGCTTGGTGGAATAGCCCTGTTTTATAAGTTTCTGTAATATTGTTTTGTGAGATTGATTAAAATCGTCACATTTAACACCGGATCTAGCAAATGCTACTAGGCGAGATGTATACACCATATGCAGGTCCCACTGGAATATTACTGTCCAGAAAGGGATAGTTTATGACGTCGAAATTGCGATAAAGTCCACGAGAGTTATAGAGATATAGGTCTAAATATGATGTGCCTCTTGGGCTATCTGTAATTTCCTTCAAATCCAGTGAAGGTGGATATATATCCTTCACTGGGTCATTTATATAGCAATTATTCACAGCAAGAAGATGTTCTATATAGCGTTTGGTGAGAAGGGATGGGCTTTGAATTGATCGGTTTTTGAAAGCGCCTGCATATACATGTAATCATATTCATAAGAGAACAGATACAGGTCAGCCAACAGAGGTGCACAATTAGTACCCGTTGGAATACCTATATGCTGTTGATACTTTGTGTGGTCAAATTTCACAAAGATATTTTTAATAAGAAATTCAAGCAACTCTATAAACAAAGAAACATCCCATAAACTATATCCCCTGTATGTAGTATATAGCTAGGGAATGCTTTATGGATTCTGAAATTAATATATCTCAGTGCGATCAGTTTTCTTGAACACAGGTACTATTAGTAAACTTAGACATTCAATAAGATCCTGAGGAGTTGTAGTATAGAGGGTCGTGAAATCCAATTTGGATACATGTCTGTACAGTACGTGCATGACCTTTAGCATCAAGCTCTTCCGTAAGACATTTTTAATTTTTCAATATCCACATACATTCAATGCCAGGGCTTTTAGAAATAGTGACACAATGCCTTTCCCAAAATGCTTTTACCTCCTGAAGGGCCCTCGTCAACAGGATCGAAAGAAGCTTGGTGGTGCAGCTTCTAGAACCAGCTATGAATCTAGCTTTGTGTGGTGATTATGCATTTTGGGCGTCCAGTATACCTTTGTTATGTCGTTATGATTGGTTGAAAGACAAATACCCCTTTCTTTGGGAAACATATTTTGATTGTTGGTTCATACTTTATTCACGAGACAATGCATACAATAGCCAAGTCCGGGGATACAATAGTCAAGTCTGGGGACAAAAATGTGTCTAGACAAGTGCCTTTTCAAAGACACAAAGACCCAGACAATAGTTCCTACATGAAGTATGGGCCTGATTGTTAAATAAATCTTCAAGAGTACTACATGCAGTTTTGGTGAGCAGCATGAGTTTTGTACCATGCCTGTTATATAGCACGAGGGGAAGAATAATTTCCTCTACATGATGACTGTACATGGATAGTCACACATGTCCAGCTAATCATATCGTTGTTAGTTGTATCGTCGCTATATGGCCGAAATAGCGCTGAACGCGACGATTAACTCCTAACTCACTCCTGCAGTTTGGGAGTAAGCAGACCTATTTGATGATGATACATGTGTGTTTATGCTCAATTCCTTAACCAGCATCTGGTAATTGTAATATTTACATATGAATATTATATTATTTATTATTGGGAGCTTTGACTTGTCTGCTGGGACTATGACGAATTTACTCTGGAGATTTGCTAGAACTTCTTGCCAATTGAGGTTTCTCAGTATTTGTTTTGCTTGGAAAGGGTAATTCACAAAAGAAAAAAAATTGCCATCTATATATATTGAGTGCAGTGATAAAAATTTTACCATAACAATAGTATTTGAAATTTAGAAAAAAAATATTCCCCAATTTACTACATTTCGGTAGAACTACCCTTTTGTATCGGTATGTGTATATCGTCCATGAAATAAGTTTTGCTTTCGATGAAATAATATAAAATACAGAGTGAGCATATGAGGGTGAGTTTATCTATATTTTATTAAAAGCGAATAAAGGGACAAGTTTGCCCCTGGTAATACTTGGTACTTGATTAAATTATAAACCAGACAAGACTACATGATGCTATATACATATATGTATAAGCTACACATATATGTATAAGCTATGAGTTCCAGTATTTTAGACATGATCAAAACAATTCAGCATTTTGGTATACATGCAAATGTTGACGAAAACTGCTGCTATCCAACACTTGCACCCGGAGAAAGTTAAACCAAACTGATCCTCCCACAAACATTGGTACACTGCTGGCACTAGAAGTTCTCATAGTGGAAGCGTTGAATGTGCTAAGTTTATTGATAATACTTGTATAGTGTATTTTGACATCAAAAATGTATTCACACTCCTTTTATACACTTCTCAACACTGATTATTATTCCCAACAACTTATTATTCTTCTTCCATACATTATTCTTCCTCAACACATTATATCTTGAAAAGTCTTAACGTTAGCTGCATTCTGGAAATCCCGATTTTCAAGCTAGTGAATTAATTGGAAACAGATATAGATTCTGAGAGCGACTGGGGTGACTGGACTATATGCTGTATCTAGCATGGCCCAAAGCAGGTCCTCTCCTAGTGTAGATCATAAAATCTGACCCGGTTCTTGGCTGTCTGACTTGATGGAACTACTCATTAATAAGACTTTGATAGATTGCACTGGACATCTCAGCTAATTTATAATTGGAGTCCTGTGGATTTTATGGCTCTTTAAACAAGCATAAAACTATCTCTCTGGGACAAATCCGGCACAGGCCAATACCACGACATGATGGAACAGCCGATTGGTTATTGTCTTTTCTTGTTCAGCGAGAGTACTCTTTTTTGGTAGTATCCCTAACCAGTTCATGCAGTAACAATAATTTGCTACAGAATGTATACTGCCCTGATTGAGTTTTAGCTAATATAAATAATTGTGTTTGTATTTCAATGATCTATAGGAACAGACAAATACTGGACTCCACTCATTGTATGAATTGGTAACAGGATAATGGATTAGATTGGCTTGTGGACCTCATGTGAATACCAGTTATCCTCTCATACAAGGAAAGGAAGTTACACCTGGAGGTGAGGAAATCTTATGATCACTGCATGTCCGAGATAAAACTGTGATATCCTGTTCATTTCTAAGAGGTGGGATGTCCCATCAGTTGTGGGGAAAGGGGTGCCAAACCAGTTATTTGTAGCTTATTTTGAAAAAAACCCCAAAACATCTAAAGTGATGTCCCCCGAAATTTTTGTTTGTTATTTACCGGGCATGTTTCAGGGCCAGCCCCTTGACTTACTGTACATTAGGGGTTAAGAGTTTCAAAGTTGTTTCAAATATGTTCCCAGTAACAGATCCATATTGCCTTCTGATGAAATGTTTTATAACACTTTTTTTATTGTCTTTTAAGGTGGTTATGTAGGGTAAAACAGGCCCCTGTTGGTACTGCAGTCTTCACGAACAGTGATGACGGAAAAAATCACAAGGTTGTATTTTCTGGAGAAACAGTATGACAACAAACTTCTCCCAACCCAGACCAATGTAGACTCACCTCTCCCAGGCTTTGTATCACAGGAACTAAGTTGAAGTAAATTATTCATATGATCTGTTAGGAGAACATGGAACACATCAGTTCCACATTGCCAAGGTTGGCGGCTGTCACCCCCCTCCCTCCCACCCTATGAAGGGGAATACAGAAATCACTTTTGTATTGCCTAACTGTACCGTGGATGATATCTCAGCTGCTATTTGTTCGAAACATGTATCTTCCTTATTAGTTGGTCAAGGAATCTTAACTTACGTGGAGATGCTCAGATATCATTCAACTGTTCCATAGAAAGTTGGAAAACATCATTGATATACCAGGAAACCTTTAATTCATGCAAAATCATGAGTGATACATATCGCTGATACCATACCATTCAACGGTTCGATACAAATGTTGGGATACATCATTGATGAATCGAGACTTTCAAATCGGCAGAAGTCTTGGTGGCCATCTTTAATCATGTAAATCATTAATGATACCTACTATTCAACTGTTCAATACGAAAGTTCTCGTTACCAGAATGATAATTCCTAGGCAAGCTTAACTTGCATCACACATGCATAGGGCCAGGGCCAGAGAAAGCCTCATGCAAGATCATTAATGATCCATATCTCGAATACCATCAAACTGCTCACTATGAATCAGGTTTCTGTGGCCTGATAACTTGGAGTTATCGAAGAATCGAGAGGTTTTCAGATGCACAGCTTCGTATATAAATTTGAAAAAATATTACTTGTTCTTTGGTAGATCTGTATATCTCGAACCCTATGCTGTTAGTTATATGAACAGAAATCGTCTGATCAGTGATGAGAGTGATCTGAATTTATTGTGTTTAGTTTTAGCCAGTTTTGTAGAGGTCAATGTTTGACTGCCATAATCATGGAACTGGAATATCTGTATGCTCAACCATATTTGTTTCCTGTATTAATTTATTATGATAGCTCGGGCATTCAGAATATACTAATCGTTTTTCATTGTTTGACTTCCAGCTTATGTTTGCAACCAGTTCAAGGGCACACCGTGGTCCAAAGTAAGGAGAGGCATCACTCAGAAATACCATGATGCAGCAAGGTCAGGTAGAATCCGCCAGAAAACACCAATGAAGAAGCATGATCTCCACATGTCAGAATAACTGGTGGACTCTTCCTCAGCTTCACTCTCATCTGCCGTGGATTCGCCATCCTCTGACGATGACAACGACAGTCCTCTAAGGAATGCTAAAGGCCATCCCATAACTGGTGGAGAAAGACCAAGACAGATTTTTTTTAAACATTTGAGTAATGAACAAGCATTCTACTTGACACCGACTTTCAATGTGCTTCCTATTTTGTGCTCGGATGTTTTAAGACCTGGTACAATGTATATTTTATGCTGTTAAAGAATAAAAGGTGAAATACGCGTGGATTTTGCTTCTGCTGGTGGTTATTTTAAGTGATGGATGATATTGCAGGAGGAATCCGGACATAGACAGTCTGTACAAATGACATGCCCTTTCAGATAGAAGATGCCCCCTTCCCCACACCCCAGGAATTCCGTACAGATGGTGTTTTGTGCACCCTGCCCCGTAATTTCCCCATTTGTGGGGATACTGCAGAGTGCTCTGCCCAATTCATTCCCCATTCCCAAATAACTACCCTGAAAATAGCCCATTGTTGGTACATTCGGGGGCGACAACCTCACACCATCCCCACACGTGGGGATATTGTAGGGTTACTGTGGGGATGTTGCCACACCACCTTGGGGGATTTTCTGCCCCATATTGGAATTACTGCCCAGCAGATTCCCCACGTGGGGATACTGTGGGGTTTTCTGGCCCATGCTGGAATTACTGCCCCGCAGATCCCCCATGTGGGGATGTTGTGGGGTTTTCTGTCCCATGCTGGAAGTACTGCCCCGCAGATTCCCCATGTGGGGATATTGTGGGGTTTTCTGGCCCATGCTGGAATTACTGCCCCGCAGATTCCCCACGTGGGGATGTTGTGGGGTTTTCTGTTCCATGCTGGAAGTACTGCCCGCAGATTCCCTACGTGAGGATGTTGTGGGGTTTTCTGTCCCATGCTGGAATTACTGCCCCGCAGATTCCCCATCTGGGGATATTGTGGGGTTTTCTGTCCCATGCTGGAATTACTGCCCCGCAGATTCCCCATGTGGGGATATTGTGGGGTTTTCTGTCCCATGCTGGAATTACTGCCCCGCAGATTCCACACGTGGGGATATTGTGGGGTTTTCTGCCCCGCAGATTCCCCACGTGTGGATATTATTGGGTTTTCTGCCTCGCAGTTTCCCCACTTGGGGATATTGTGGGGTTTTCCGTCCCATGCTGGAATTACTGCCCCGCAGATTCCCCACGTGGGGATGTTGTGGGGTTTTCTGACCCATGCTGGAAGTACTGCCCCGCAGATTCCCCACGTGGGGATATTGTGGGCTTTTCTACCCCGCAGATTCCCCACGTTGGCATATTGTGGGGTTTTCTGTACCATGCTGGACTTACTGCAGGAATATTGTGGGTCGATTCCATACCAGCTTTAAATGTATTTCCCCTCATCATCCCCACATGTAGGGAGCACGTGGGGCTGAGGCTGGGATAGTGCGGGGATTTAATTCAGCTAAGCAGCATTAAGAAACTCCTTTTCCATGACTAAGTCCAATGTGGGGATTATACCAAATCCCTACACATTCCCCACATTGGCTGTCCTACACATTCCCCACATGATCCCTACATAGCTTGCCCGACATAACCCCCACAAATTCCCCAGCTTATTGGGTTGTAAGGGTATACTATGATTGTCTTTCAGAATTTGGTGCGAATGCTGTTATATGGACTATGGAATAGGTATTTGGATTATGAACGCGGATATTCTTTAATGGACGACGGTTGAATTATGAATGACGGACCAGACGCTTGTAATTGGGTCTTTGGTTTATTGACGGGAGTTCTTTATTGGACTGTTCATCATGTGAGATAAGGGCGTGTGTCAAATGTTTTCCCTAACTATAGATAACAGCTTCGGAAAAGAATGAATATTGGACTGTCAATCATGTGAGCTAAGGGCGTGTGTCAAATGTTTTCCCTAACTATAGATAATAGCTTCGAAATAGAATGAATATTGGACTGTTAATCATGTGAGATAAGGGCGTGTGTCAAATGTTTTCTCTAACTATAGATAATAGCTTCGGAATAGAATGAATATTGGACTGTTAATCATGTGAGATAAGGGCGTGTGTCAAATGTTTTCCCTAACTATAGATAATAGCTTCGGAATAGAATGAATATTGGACTGTCAATCATGTGAGATAAGGGCGTGTGTCAAATGTTTTCTCTAACTATAGATAATAGCTTCGGAATAGAATGAATATTGGACTGTTAATCATGTGAGCTAAGGGCGTGTGTCAAATGTTTTCCCTAACTATAGATAATAGCTTCGGAATAGAATGAATATTGGACTGTCAATCATGTGAGATAAGGGCGTGTGTCAAATGTTTTCTCTAACTATAGATAATAGCTTCGGAATAGAATGAATTTAAGGCAACATTAAAAGGTCGCGGAAATGATACCGGCGTACTGTAAGTCACAAATGATCCCACAGAAAAATATACTGACTGCATATTTATATTAAAAAAAAACAAAATAAATAAAAAACTGTTTTAAATAGAGTTTTAATTTCTAGTTTCTAGCCCCAAGACATCGATTGCGTCAGTATTATGTTAATTTTTAGTGGTGACTGGGTTCAATTTTCTAGCCCTGGGACAGCTATAAATATCTTTACTTACCTTGGGAAATAAACTGCAAAATTCCTTCTCTGTATGTCGTGATATGAACCTGTTGCTTCCAAGAGAAAATATCTGTAACATATTCGACACAGGACATTAAGTTGAGCGAAGGTAAGCTGATGTATCCTTTAACATATTTAACAGTCATCTTTGTTAATCACGGCTTATTTTTAGCTGTTTAAGATAGACTGGACTTAGATTTTGTTTAAGATGACTGCTTACATTCCATTCTTCCCCATACGAAGAACAGATGGCGTCCAACATTTTGTTATCGATTTGTCTCAAAATCTAGATATGATTGGCCGATTTTCGGCAATCGACGAACCTGTGGATGTTCTACATTATCTGGATTGTTTTTTCTCCGTATTTTAAGGAGGTTCCAGAAATATCCAATTTTAGTCTACTGCTCATATTTCTGCACATCTACCAAAATAGCGATATTCAAATTAATTTAATGGTAAAGGATAATATGAACTTTTACGAGAACAGTTGTGAAAGGATATTTGAATTGGATTATGCGTGTTGCAGCAATACGACCCCAATAAAGGACGCTGGCAAATCAGGGTAATGTGGCTTGATGACAATGGTTATCCATGTTGGCATCCCACTGCCTTGAACAGAAGCCTGGTGACCCCTGTTAGATTTTCCGATTTATCATTGTTTCTGGAAAAGTTTGAGTCATTTTGGGGATAATAACATTTATTTTTTAGCAGATATGCGCTTTTTTTCATGGAATTAGGGGCATCTTTCGTGAAAGTCCTATCTAATCACATATCAGATTAGGGTAACATCACTAAAATAAACCTTACAAAACTATACAGAAATAAGCATAATACAAAAATGTATAATTTATCCATTATTCTGAATGTTGAGGATCTGGAATTTTTGTCATTTCAAAATGCCGGCCGTTAACTGTTCTCTGCTTCGATAGTTGGGCCAGTATGTCCAAGATAGCACACTAACGTTAAAACAACCTTACAGCATTGTCGAATACTTTCGGTGGTTACCTCGCGCACGTTGAAACAACGCTTAGATATGCAATGTAGTTGATATCATCGCCTCATTTTTCCATTGACACCCGGACCAAAAACACATATTGCGTTCTGTACACTCTAAATATGTCTCATCGCTGTTAGTAAGTATCCCGTCTTTCCCGGTTGTTGGTCAGGGGGAAAGGTGAGCAGCCTTTCTCATTGGCCAATACTCAGCCCCACACGCATTCTCATATTTTACGTGTTTACTTGTGCGACTGAATTTCCATATCTGAGACACCCTCCCCATCCTTTTCTTTTAGACAGAGCTCTTTACTATGAACTGCCAAAACCCATACGTTATACCGGGCAAGAGCCTTTCCAGCACCGCCGCAATAAAACTTGCTCATGCTGGACTGTGAAGTTATCTCTCAATTAAATTAAGGATTGACTGTGATTTTTTTTACGTTCATTGGGGTATGAACTTAAAAACCGCTGTGCAAACTGTATGATTCCGCGTAGCGGATCATACAAAGTTTGCACAGCGGTTTTTAAGTTCATACCCCAATGAACGTAAAAAAAATCACAGTCAATCCTTATAATTAAATTAATCGAGCAAAAGTAATTCAATAAGAGAAGAAATTGAACGTGAAACAAACGAATTCTTCGGTTTAATTCTTGTAACGTACGGGAAAACCCCTGCGCGCATAAATACAGTCAACAAATTTCGTAACTCCTAGCAACGTCTCAGTGCACGCGCACGTCAGTCGGTAGGCCTAGCGCGGTTCAAACAGTTTTCAGTTTGACAGTTTGTTGCACATTGTGTATGGAGGGAAACTTCTCAGTCAGGGATAGGCCTAATCATTTAGGTCAGGAAAACTGAAACACACAAGAAATTCTGCGAAGGAAGAATGAGATATGAAATCATGCAGAAGAGGAAAAATTGTTCGAGTTGAGTTGGCCTTGCCGGGAATATTCCATTCAGACTGGGCGATGCATTTTCTTGCTGTTTTACCGCGCCCCGGGTAGGCATACGGAGGACGATTTCACTGATCAGTGTGTTGTTCTGAGCTGAGGAACATTCCCTGTCGCAGTTTATAACGGAACTTTCTCCCTGTCGGTGTCCGCTATCAATATTGTGACGAAACTCTTCATCGCCTGTACCCGTCACACGTGGACTGGAATCGATGGAGTGCATGTGCTGTGTGTGTGTTGTGTTGTGTTCGAGCGGACGCATAATTTTGTGTAATATCAGAGACAGAAAACGCGAAAATTGATAGTCTTTCACAGACTTCGAAGTGTATCAGTTCTGGTGAACTGATTCCAGCCTTTGTGAACAGAGATTGAACGATGATGTTGCCCTCGTAGGCCACCCGACAGGTTTTGTGCAATCAACATTCTGTAACACTCCCCCCCCTTGACCGGAGGGATTTTATCGGACATCTGCCGTACGGCACGGTACCGTACTTGTTACATGCATCCGCTTATCGTGGCAGTCAAGACGGTATAATTTGTTAAATTTTTGTGTTTGGCTTCGTGAGAGAGGACGACATATTCCCGTTTCCATCGGTGCAAAACTTCCCCCCCCCCCCGCACCACAACACTGAACAGGAAAAATGCCGGCGGATGAAATTCCACTCCTCGGGAACGGTAACGAATGAATGGATTACCAAACTCTGTATCTCAAGAGCCCCAGAGCTCAGGTAGGATGTGGGTTTCAGGGTGTAATAATTGTTTTATAAGGATTTGTGGTGAAAGTGGGTAAGCGAAAACCTAATGTCAAAATCTCGTTCACTGTCGACTTATTGCTGATCTGTGATTTACAGGACCGACAAACAATATATCGGCTCTTTTCTCTTCGAAATTCTTGTAATTTTACAAACAATTTTGTCAATACAAATAAATATTTTAAATTCAGTCTTTCCAGTTGGTTTTAGAGTTTTCTGTTGGCATAATTTGAGCAATATTATTTATGCACTAAAATCTGAATCGATTTACACTACGACCAGTGATCCAGTGCCTTTTATAGCAACGAAAAAGTAGTGCAGTTGTGGGCGTGGCATATTGTATTTTTAGATTCATTGAAGTATGAACCGAAAAATTTAGCACTAATCAGCCAATCAAATCGCAGGATTTACGAACAATACGGGTAGAATTTAATTATTTTCAGCATATTCCAAACTCTCTAAATTGCTATTTAGAATACGAATTTCTCCTTCAAAATATCCAGGTCCATCAGGGGCCGGTTGTTCGACGAGCGATTAAACTAACACCACTATTAACGCTAAACCACTATTAAATATCTAATCTAAGATTAACTAACACCGTGATTTAAACCCGTTGCTCAAACGTCAAAACGAACCGGTGTTAGTTAATCGCGCTATTAGCGGCCTAATCTAGGATTAAAATTAATAGCTATCCCACAAAGCTTTGTTTTGTTTACTTCCGGTTAGGAAAATATGGCCGGAGTGAAACACGTGTTTTTCATGTTCGTGAGTGAAAGACTGTCATAAAGTGTATTTCTTTCTGGCCAGACACGTTGCATGCCTCCCGATTCCATGTTAAAGGCAAATCCACATTTGTTTACTTGCCATTTTAGTGCAAACCGGATATACGTCTGAAAATACTCGCGGTAACACAAAGTATGAGCTGTCGTTTCCGTGTTGCGGAATTCTCGATGGATATTCGATACCGGTACCAATCTAAGGAGTTATTAATGCAGCTATTAAATGTAAGAGCATCGTTTGGTCAAGTGAGAGTTTTGTAAGCATGAATCAACAGTAATGATACTATTTTACTTTGTTCTGTGACAGCATAGATGGTCCATATTTCGACGCATCTGAATGCACCGTAATCAATTTGGACCCGACGTGTATTGTATCGGCAGTTATTTGGTAACATGAGTTATAAGCCGATTATCTTAAAATCGGCTTGTAACGCATCTTAAAAAAATCTTCCTCTGGAGAATCATGCATTATTTTGTATACAATAAAGCTGGGGCGTATAAACTGCAACCCAAATTTCCAATCAATTGATTTATTGAAAACAACCTGAAATTGAAGTATCACAAAGTACAAACTTCTAGTCCATCAGTCAATATTCAGTCGTCGTCCATTACAGAATTTCTGCAGTTTGATTAACAATTTGATTACTCAAATTTCCTCAGCCCTTGTCAGTCAGGTGAT
>JAVTVY010049259.1:0-22445 GCA_036873755.1 Hanleya hanleyi
ACAACAACGTCAAATGTTATAAGAAGAGAGGCAGGGCTGGTACCAGTACGGAGTACACAGAACTAGATGGAGGATGAGGATTGGTATTCAAATTTCAGCATCAGCTCGTGATTCACTGCTTGATTTTTGTTTTGAATCGTGCGAACATGAAACTTACCAATCTTATTGCACAACAACGTCAAATGTTATAAGAAGAGAGGCAGGGCTGGTACCAGTACGGAGTACACATACCTAGATGGAGGATGAGGATTGGTATTCAAATTTCAGCATCTGCTCATGATTCACTGCTTGATTTTTGTTTTGAATCGTGCGAACATGAAACTTACCAATCTTATTGCACAACAACGTCAAATGTTATAAGAAGAGAGGCAGGGCTGGTACCAGTACGGAGTACACAGAACTAGATGGAGGATGAGGATTGGTATTCAAATTTCAGTATCAGCTTTTGATACACTGCCTGATTTCTGTTTTGAATCGTGCGAACATGAAACTTACCAATCTTACTGCTGAACAATGTCAAATGTAAGAAGAGAGGCAGGGTAGCCAATGCATTGCGGCGAGTACTGTAAGGTGCAGAATTCTGGTAATATTTGATAAAAAGACAATACTTGACTTTAGGTTTTACCAAAAAACCATGGTGAAGTTCAGATGTATGCTGATCACAGGCATGACAAATAGCAATCGTTTCTATGATTGTTGGACATCGATATAAAAAAGCCTATAGGCTCTTGTTTTTCTCTGAAATTCAAATATGGTAAGCAGTGGTTGTGTTGGTTTTCATATGGGAAATAATCATCTCCTTTGAATAGTTAATCAAATTAAATTCTGAAGAAGTTGTAGAGGGGCAATTCTCTTTGACTCTCTAAATATGGACTGCGCTATATTTTTTTTGACCTATGACATCACCAATCAGTATTCTGATTTTGGTCAGTGTGAGTATGTGTATAGTTTGACTTGGTGTGTGAAGACACAACTATCATTATCCTTTTCATAGATGATATTTCCTCATCGCAAGAAGTGGTGGAGAGTGTGCCTCCACAGAACGTGAAGAGTGTGGAAGATTTTGTTCCTGAAGGAGGAGATTTGGATGCCAGTTTCTTGGACGATGCGAAGGAGGACATCAAACTGGCGAATCACCGGAAAGGTCATGGGGACACCACTGACAGGTGAGGATATCAGGGGGAGATAACAGAGGGACTCGATTGTAGTGTGTTCTATCCTTTTGCACGGTATAAGAGAATTGAATGCCAGTTGGTATTTGGTTTGATGGCAATCTGACAAACTTGTCATTGTGAGGCACATGTTTCAGATGTATATCTTGCCCTAATGCCATCACATCCTTTAATGACCTGCCTCAAAAGACACACCATTTCCTTTGCTCCGCATGCTACAGGGCAAAAATAACTTAACATTGAACGCGATTCCCTCACATGTAAATCGTGGTTGCCATGATTCTGTTATAATATCTGAGATGTGGAATACAGACTATTAGGCGACTGCATGCGTAGTCACCTTGAGAAAAATGAGAATACAAGCGAGGGGCATGTACAAATGTAGACGTGCTCTGATGCATTTGGTAAGCATCTTAGCCTGTACCTAACATCAGTAGTCATGAGAGTGTTTTTTTCAGTCGCTATAAAAAGACGCACACTTTTGTAATCACATTTATTCACCCTTGCTTAGGGTTTTCTTTAGTTGAGTTCAAGGTTAAGTTATTTCTGCCCTGTACTGTATATTTCTGTTCACTGTGTGGGGATAGCATCTTTCTCAACTGGCTGTGGGCTTGAACCAATTACCAAACGCTGATGTGGTGAACAAATTTTCATCTTCACTCCCCAATTGGTAATTCAATAAAAAATTGTTTTAACCATTTCTTATCAAGCTTGAGTGTGTCTGTAACATGTGTAATGTATGAGTGTTGGATGAGACAATAAACTGTGTGAAAATGAAAAATCCAGCTTTGGTTCACTGTCATTCAACATCTATCATAGTCCTAAATCTTCTATTCAATTCTGTAAAATGAAAATATTTTTAAAAGCTGTGTCACCTCTCAACTATATTATTATTATTTTTTTGTTGTTGTATATTTGACCTGGATAATGTCTGATTAATGTTCATCATTTGTCCTGTTTATTTCACAGTGATGATGAAGATGGTATAAACCCTATGGTGGCTGGCTACCAGGATGAGATTGACTCAGAAGATGAGGTCATGACCCAGTCTCAGTCCAGTGGTGTTTTATCAGCACCAGTGAACACTTTGAAGGAGAGCTCACAGCAAAGAGTCAGTGTAGAACTCTCTAGTGATGAAGATGAAAATAGTGTGCCTGTGGTAGCTGTAGTGGCTGGAGATTTAAGCTCAGATGATCAGGAGGAGAAGAGTATTTCCCAAAGCAAATTTAGTCAGAAAAGTAGTGCCCCTATTGTCTCTAATAAAACTGCTGATGTCCCTTCAAATGTGTCCAGTGTGAAGTGGACAGAAAGTAGTTCTAGGGGCGCTGGTGATGGGGACTTCAACCAAATCCATCGAACGAACAGTTCGGGTTCACAGGAAGAAAAAAACGCAGACTCGGCAAAACTGAGAAATAATAGCATGCAAAGTGATAGTGATGATAATGTGCCTGTTGTCATAGCAGCGGAGACAAATAAAGTTGACACGGCTGAAAATCGACCAGTGTCAGTTAAACCTGCTGTGACTTTAGATGACTCTGACGATGATATTGATATCAGTGAGGCGCCAGAGGATCTAAAGGTGAAGTCGCGGAGTGATATCGCCTGTGATAATAATACTCTGGCCACAGTTCCAGATTTCGGTAACTGGTTGGATGCACAAGAAGCTCAGGCAAGTACCTTTTCTTTAAGGTAGTCCGCTGGTGGTTTTGGACCCAGTAGGTTATCTTCCTTCCCTAGGTTAAGAGGTACAAGGGCTTTCCATTAAAAGTCCTCTAGCCGAGAATTTTGTGCAACATTCATCCAGTTTGATCGATTTTGATAGACATTGTGATTATCTTGAAACTGTTAGAATATAAGAAAAAGTTAAATGCTATTTATATGATGTTTTCGTCAATAAGCTTCAAAACCAGGGCTATTTCCTATGTTTTCTGGGTTATCAAATGGAGCCTGGGTCAGTCCATTGGTCAGTTCATGGGTCAGTCCATTTAACAGTGTCTTCAGCCAAAAAAATGCACATGAACCTATAATTTTTTCTTTGTTTTTCCTCATATCACAAAATTATGAATGCAACAACACACATTATTCAAAAGTTAATTACTTTGGTTTACCACCAGTGGACATCCTGAAGGCCTGTACTCATGCTGTGATTCGTAGTAATGATTTGACAAGGAATCACTGTTATCTGTAGCAAGCAACTTACCACATGAAATAGGATCTTTTCTATTCTATAAGAATTGCAGTATTTTTTCTCAGGATGCTGCCCAGCTGCATGTTACAAGATTTTGCTGCAAATCGTGTTGTAAAAATTGGCCTCAAACTGAATCATACTTTTTCGGAGAGTTAACAGTCACCTGTTGTAGTGAAGATAATTGTGAGGTTGTTAAGGGATCTGTATTTCAGTTGGATGCTATTGGGATATGTTAAAAAAATACATGATGAGCTTTTCGTGTGTTATTCTGTATATTTTAGGAAGTTAAGAGATCCACAAGTGTGAGGTCATCAGATGGAAGTGTTGGTCTGGCAACGGATGACTTGACACCTTTAGAACGTCATGGAAGCTTTACAGGTAACGTTTAGACCTCATTTGTGATGATACGGAAGTAGCAGTCAGTGGACTGATCTTCAGAAGTTATTAGTGTTAACCTTTTGAAGTGATTTTATCAGAATTTCCACTGCATGTCTCTTTACTCAATTTATAAGTCCGAGACAGTACCAAGGTCCTTTACCCTTTTATAGCTGGCACATTTGGTACACTGTTTAACATCGCCAATAATTACTTCAAATATGTCTTGCATATTCTTGAAATATAATACATCAGAATATAAATGAATTACATCTGTTAGGAATAGTGTCTTTATTCCCCTCTGGACCCCAGTCGAAGAATATAGAATCGCTGTTTGTGTGTCACAAATTCTTATCATGATAACTTTGAAAGTATTAAGTCCATCCAAGTTTTCACTAAATGTATATTGGGGAAATAGCTTTCAAACTGTTGTTATCGAGGTCATTAGGTCAAAGGTCAAGGCCACAGCACCTCAAAACTGAATCTAACCTTATCCAGTTTGTATATTGAGTTATGGTTCAACTTATACCGATGTTATCCATGTAGACTTTAAAGACTTACTTATTTTTAGGTCAAAGATCAAAAGTGATAGACAGTCATGTACCTGTTCATATCTTAACATTTTTCAACCCACACAGGCGTGGTTCATTATATCATACTCTGAAATATCTGTAGATCAGAATATCACCTAGACTTTTCTCCAATATTCCCTTCCCTCACTCTTCCATAGGGAGTGAACCCGTCTCTGTACATGACACAGATACAGACAAAGATAGTAGTACCTCCAAGAAGAAAAAGAAGAAGAAAAAAGAAGAGAAGGTATTTGTGATTTAATTGATTGCTTTGGAATTAATACATTGAAGTCCAAAATCTGAGGTCAAAATTCCATCTACAAACCAAGCAGAACACACACTGACTGTGTGTGGAGTGACGTCCCTGCAATAGCTACTTTGCTTCTCCTAATAGGGTATGGTGGCCCCCGATATAATGTCTATGATGCATTTTCTACATCAGGTAGGTATTAGATGAAACAACATTAAAATGACACCCTTTGTAATTACACCAGGAGCACATGGACCAATACAGTAAACAATATAGACAAACATCATCCAAATATGGCATCATGGTTAACATAAACTTCAAAGGGTTTACTCCAAACAAACAGTCTGGTTTTGTCAAATGGTAGAAGAATCAAAAGTTGTTCATTTTCCTGATCGAAATGCCAGTCAATGTCAAATTGAAAAGGCAGACTTTGTCATGATTGGCTGATTATGGGATCTCGTAGAATATCGGCAAACAGTTCACACAAATTGCTAGATATGATTCATTCCAAAATTGGAATGATATTCAACATATCAGATTGACCTGGGAATTGTTTAACTTTAAACTTCAGGTTTACTGGTAGCTTCTAAGTTCTGTATTTTATAGACAAAAGATGTAATTTGTGTTTGTGTTTAATCTGTCTTTTCAGGGGGAAGATGAAAAATCGAGTAAAAAACATCGACACAAAAAAAAGAAAGACAAAGACGATGCATCGGTCGAAAGTGAGAAAAGAGAGAGAAAGAAGAAAAAACGTAAAGAAAAGCTTTCAGAAGAAGACGAGAATGACGAAGGAAAGGAAGCAAAGAAGGAACTGGATGAATTGGAAGCATTTCTAGGGTCAGAGGGCGGAGGACCATACGAGACTTTGTGACACAAATTACCCACAAAATCTGTTTGTACAGCAATGTTCTTTTGACATCCTGGGCATCATTTCTGCTAATTTTTAACTCCAGATATATTATGGTGTACATACTATTCAGTTGATGGGCAAATGGATGGTTTGATGGATGGAAGGATGGTTTGATGGATGGTTTAGATTGAAGAATAGATGGATGAATTGATAGTTTGATTGATGAATAGATTGATAAATGGATGGTTTGATTGATGAATGGATTACTTGATTGATGAATGGATTACTTGATTGATGAATAGATGGACATGGATGGCTTGATTGATGAGTAGATGGATGAATGGATGGTTTGATTGATGAATAGATTGATGGTTTGATTGATGAGCAGATGGATGAATGGATGTTTTGATTGATGAATGGATGGATGGATGGTTTGATTCATGAATAGATTGATGAATGGATGGTTTAACTGATGAATAGACGTGATAGATGGACAAATGCATGGTTTGATTGGTTAGTAAAAGGATGGATGGATGGATGGTTTGATTGATGAATAAATTGATGAATGGATGGTTTGATTGATGTATAGATTGATGAATGGATGGTTTAATTGATGAATAGATTGATGAATGGATGGTTTGATTGATGAATGGATGGTTTGATTGATGTATAGATTGATGAATGGATGGTTTGATTGATGAATGGATGGTTTGATTGATGAATAGATTGATGAATGGATGGTTTGATTGATGTATAGATGGATGAATGGATGGTTTGATTGATGAGTAGATGGATGGATTGATTGATACAAGTGAAATCATAATGAGGCTCATTCAAGAAGTAACCGACCATGTTGTGTATTTTGTTAAAAGTGCTGTTGGTTGCTGAAGGGCAGAGGTGTGATAATATGGGATAAAAATAACTCAATTTAATCAATGGAAACTCTTCAACATTATTTATGCACAATTTCCCCAAATGGAAATGGGTGCATGTGTCCATGGCGACTAAGTTCTTATCACTCCAATAAACAGTACATGGAGAATTAAGGACCTGTATTATCAGTGTATGCCTATATGAACATGTTATAGGGAATTACCTCTCTAAAATGGAGGTGAAAAGTTCATTTTTGCTTAATAACTATTTATTTTAGTCATCGTAACACTCCAAATTCTTCAGGTGACTTACCTTATATATTGTTATATATCGTAACAGTGGTTCAGGTGACTTACCTTATATATTCTTATATATCGTAACAGTGGTTAAACAATGACTTACCTTATATATTCTTATATATCGTAACAGTGGTTAAACAATGAAATGTTCATAGTCTAATTTTTAGGAGTGAGTGAGTTCGGGTTTAACGTCGCGTTCAGCGCTATTTCGACCATATAGCGACGATATAACTATAATTAACTGGACATGTGTGACTATCCATGTACAGTCATCATTTTAATAGAGAATAAAACAAGTTATTATGCCCCCCCTCTAATTAGAGGGGGGGCATATAGCGATCGCTTTGTCCGTCCGTCCGTCTGTCCATCCGTCTGTCCGTCCGAGTTTCTTGTCCGCACAATATCTCGGTTAATATTTGATGGACAGGATTGCATGCAATGTGACCGGTACCTCGTAGTTGTGCAGCGTAGAGTTTTTTCCGAGTTCCGGTATAATTTTCAAGAGTTATGGCCCTTTTTCTGAAATCTCTGTGAATGGGACTTGTCCGGGCTGGATCTTGGTTAATATTGTATGGACAAGTATGAAATTTGCATGATATGTGGTCAGTGCCCCACAGTTGTGCAGCGTAAAGTTTCTCCCCGTTTCGCTTATATTTTCAAGAGTTATGGCCATTTGTTGCTGAAATTTCGGTGAATTGGGACTTGTCCGGGCTGGATCTTGGTTAATATTGTAGGGACAATTATGAAATTTGCAGCATATGTGGTCAGTGCCCTGTAGTTGTGCAGCATGAAGTTTCGCATATATTTTCAAGAGTTATGGCCCTTTTTTTCAAATCTTTGTGAATTGGGACTTGTCCGGGCTGGATCTCTGTTAATATTGCATGGACAAGTATGAAATTTGCATGATATGTGGTCAGTGCCCCATAGTTGTGCAGCATGAAGTTTCTCTGCTTTCGGTTATATTTTCAAGAGTTATGATCCTTTGTTTATCAAACCTAAGTGAATGGGATATATTTAATTGTCCAGGCTGGATCTCAGTCCATAACCGATTTGGACCGGAAAAATGGCTATATATATGTCATTCTACATTCCAAAGCAGACCACATAGGTCCTGAAGTATGAAATTGCCCCAAAAACATTTAATTGGGTGCAAAATTCAAAGTTTACTGATCGCTTCATAATTTTACCACAATATACTCCCAAGGAATGTAGGTCTCATTTTCGGATTTGACGAAAGCCCCGGCGACCATCTTGCATCAAAACATTGTATTAGCACTTGTTGGTCGATACTTTGAATATGTATTATGCGAGGCATGGCAAAAAAATTGACTGAAATAGAATTTTCATAATCATGAAGGCCTCCACCGACCAATACAGAACAGAACAATGGCGGGGCAGTGTCGGATTAAAGCGGAAGGGGGGCATACAATTGAGCAATCTCTGATTGCTTCCTTCCTGTGTGTATTATTATGCAAGTTGGATGGACAAAACTTTTTTTAACCATCATCAGAAACAGATATATTTGTCCATGGTCACCTACATGTATGGTAGAGGTCTCTTAGTTCCGTATATGCGAGCTTTTTTTAGAGAGGTAGTTCTGTGTAACCTGATCAATGTACTCCTGTTTCCACAAGATCCCACATCCTAAAGTCAGGGTACAGAAAAACCTCTCACTACTTCAATGGGAGACTTGCACAATAGAACCAGAAGATAAATCAGAAGTACTAGTTTGTGTCAGTTGATTGGTTAACTGGGCCAGACTTAACAAACAGGAAGTGGCAATCAGATTGAGAATCTGATTCGTTAGTTGGCATGGTGCAAGTCTCACACAAGAATATCAGGGTGATCAAATTTATTAGAATTAAATTTATTAGAACATCAGTTGACTGGTTAACTGGGCCAAAATTGACAAACAGGAATTGGCAATCAGAGAATCTGATTGGTTAGTTGGCATGTTGGTAACATGTCGGCATTTTCTCACACAAGAATATCGGGGTGATCAAATTTATTAGAATGAAACCTTGATGAAATGGTACAATAACATGACCGTATCTGTGTAGTTTCACTGAAGGAGATGATGATTGATTGTTTATAGGCTGATCAAATTTTTTTAGCTGTATTTACGGTATAGAATATAATCTGTTCTGTTCAGACAGATTAGTATGGAAACATTGAACATCGGCTTTTGGGCATAAGCAATACTTATTTTTCATTGGTTAACGGTCACCAGTCATCTTTAAAACTTGAAAATTCCAATTCCATCATCATTTGTCAATAACGGGCTGTTACCATGGTTACACTAAATGGTACATGAAAAATGAGGAGGGGAAGCTTTGGCTGGATTTCGCCACGTACTATGTGAGTAGTCCGGAAAGTGTCTGATCTCCCCTTAAATAACTGCCGTTCTCTAAGGTTAGAGGTACGAAAAGCTGCTTCTGGGAGGTAGTCGCCTTGGTTTCACTTTTACCAAAGCCACTCGCAATTATTTTGAACAATATATTTATAAGCTTTTCCAGAATATTTGGTAAAAAAAACTATTCTGTTTTATATTTTTTCCATGAACTGATAGATCATGCATACATGTACATTAGAAAGATAATTTTCCAGAAAAAGAAAATATTTAGTTACTAAAACTAAATGTGAGGGCCTTTGATACTTAATGGAAGTTATCTGCACCAGCATGCCCCTAGTAGAACAAGGGAGATAAATCCCTTTCCGAATTGGGCTAAAAGCATGTAAACCTGCTGCTTGCAATGAGGTTGGTTTTAATTTTATGTTCTACAATATTTTAGCACAAGAGTGCTATACATGTATAAAGCTTTGAGTTGTATTTATATGTAATCAAACTTCCCAGATTTGTTTTATAGCAGTCCTGTAACATTATAATTGTGGACTAAGCTTGTCTATTGACTTTGGTCTACATTAACAGTTAAGAACTCGGCTTTAAAAGCACAGAAAATGTGTATTATTACATAATCCCATATGATATTATTGAGGTTAGGAGATGTGGAAATGTTACTTCAATGAACCTGGAGCGATCAGAGATAGCCTGTACATATCCTGGGGTGGTATGGGAGACAAAATTTGTGTGGAATAATGTATAAAGTTATCAGTTTCTCCACAGAATGAAGGTCATTGTTTACCTGGACACCAGTTATATCAAAATGGAATATGACGAATTATCACGTTAAAACACTATGAGCTATAGAGTGTGATGATTTCATTAACTTTACATATGTACATGGCATAGGTGGAGCAGGTGAAAGGCTCCTTATAATCATCTTAAAGGTGAACTGAAAAGGTTTTTCGACTTTCGTGTTTTCATTTTATTTTGAAAGAAACTGGAAGGTTAGTTCAACTTATGGGAAATGTTTTGCAACTTATTTGTGAAAAGAAAAACGTTTTTCGCTCCATGATTTGGTGCCATTTGTGACATCATCATATTTCAGTGATGGTACCAATGGAAGGATGACATAGCACCCACGCATCACAAAACTAGAGCACGGCTAATGTCATATCCAAGGGAGATAATCAATGTCACTTTCAGTCATCGGATTTTCATCCAGATAACAATGGGTTTTTTCATCAATTGCATCATCCTCGAACATCGATCTATTGCTATTATCTTTTGAGGAACCCTTTGCAGTTCACCTTTAAATCATTTGATTTATCCATCAATATGTGGTTCAGTTATTGTAATTTATTAACTACAGCAATATCACATGTTCTACTATATTATGCAAATTTCAATAATGTCACATATCGGTAATTAAATTTAATTTATTTCTTCTATAAAATATGATTGTATAATGTATCTACTAACTATTTTGATGAAGGGAATTATTTGCCAGGTTTGGGGTAATAGGTTATGTTCCATCAGTAAAAGAAAGAATTTAATTAGCCTGGTGAAATTTTTTTGCGAGTGAACATTTTGACAAGGAAGGTTGGGGAAATTCAATGACCAACAAGTTGACCAGCAAGATAGAAATAGAGTATTACAGTATCTTTGTTTGGATGTCATCTCTTGAAATCAAATTGTCAGGGTCCATGGTTAAATCTACAAGTCGCCAAGCTCAAGAGCCATGATTAGCTTACCTCTACTAGCAATGGTCATTCGCATCAATGTGAGGAGACTGGATTGACCTGGGTTGTCCAGTTGCGCCGAAATGCAACGGACATTCATCGCCGAGATCGGGTTCCATGAAAAGCCCTTAAAGGTTATACAAAATGGTCTCGAAATGTGCTACTTTTTTGTGCTAAATTGTTGTAGAGGTGATTATATAGACTTGTTTTATATTTTTGTATGTTTTCAAACTGTCCAAGGTTGGAAATAGCAGCAGTAAAGTGCGACAATTTCATGCCCCTTTCAAAACGGCGAAAGCTGTGACCGCTTGACCTGTGACGTCACAAACTGATTACGATCTCACTCAAATGCCTGTTGTGACGTCAAAATGTCAGCGACATCACGCTAGAACTCCCACAGTTGGGTGAATCCTTCGTAACAACGCCCGACGTCATAGACCATGACGTTTAGGGCGCAATCGTAATCAGGTTGTGACGTCATGCACCAGAGGTCACGGCTCCAATACGTTTTCCCCCACATGTGTGCTATTCGTGTCCTAAAACCCACTTCGACGACATTATTCGAGAAAAAAATACTAATTTGTTGTTTGGAACACTACTGGGTATGTTTTAATGTGAAGTAGTATAGAGTCATTTGGTATAACCTTTAAGGTTGACTGTATCATATCACAATTTTGCTTAATTACGGGGCAGTGCTTTTTTGTATCCATACAAACTATACATTTTCTGAAAGCCCTTGATTCAAGGAATTTTGTTAAATAAATAACTTTCTCGATTTATTAAAAGAATCTATTTAAAGATAAATGATATCATTTAGAAAAGTATAGTCCTCAAAATCATGCGCTAATAACTTTCTCAGTTTTCATCAAACAAACTTGCTTTTTTGGAATAATGAACTTTACCATTTGAATAAAAATAGGTTGCCTCAGTTTTTTTAGTTAGGGCCTAGAAGTTGTTTTATCATCGTGCAAAGTTGAAAGATTGAAAAAATCTACAAAAACTCGACCCCTTTCAACTAGATCATAAATAATTCATGAACAGGGCCGAACTTTAAGGCAGACTTTTAAAGAACTACATGATTGAAATATTGTATCCGAAGTTTATGTTTGTACATCAATTAACAAGAGAGAAATTAGAAAGGGAAAACCCACTTTTTGGAGAAAAACTAAACAGAGAAAATGGCCAAAAACCAATCGTTCGACTGCTTGAGCCACGTTAATCCACTGTTCGCAGCTGAATAAGAACCCTATGGCTATTCGAAGATGCTATGCTAGGTGAGCCAATTAGTTAAACGCTTCTTTGGCTGTGGTCTTCGCCTTGAGCATGAGTAATCCTTATACCCCGCTGTGTCCCCTGGTGTGTGAAGTTTGCCTGATCGAGCCTTAACTACTGCATCGCGAATGGCTTGAGTTTTAAAAAGTCTTGGTTTTTTACCCTGGTATTGTCGTTGCCTCCGTCGTCTGTCCGTCCGTCCGTCCGTCTGTCTGTCCATCATATCATTGTAAACACATTATCTCAAAAAGTCCTTCACTTACAACAATGAAACTTCATACAGTTGTTTAATACAGCCAGTACCAGAAGCCTATTGAAAGTCGGTGCCATTGGATGTGTTTTTCAGGAATTATGCCCCTTTATACATGTCTGTCTGTTTTTACCCCTCGGCCAAAATTTGGCCGAAGGGTATTGTCGTCGTCATGTACGTCTGTCCGTCCGTCTGTCTGTCCGTCACACCTTTCTCGTTACCAAGATATCTTCAGAACGACTTACCCTAGGGACACCAAACTTGCAGTGCACATCCGTATGCTTGTGACCCAGAACCCTATTGAATCTGGACCAGAACCCTATTGAATCTGGACCTGATTGGTTAGAAACTTTGGCGGCCATCTTTAATTTATGCGAAACCATCACAGCTTTCTTGTTACCAAGATATCTTTAGAACGACTTACCCTAGGCACCCCAAACTTGCACTGCACATCCATATGCTCATGACCCAGAACCCTATTGAATATGGACCTGATTGGTTGGAAACTTTGGCGGCCATATTTAATTTATGCGAAATCATTAATCTTGTGTATCTTAGGTACCATTTCTCTGTTCAGTGTGAAACTTGGTATAGATCATCGATGCATCAAGAAACTTCAAAGGAATGACCAAACCAGTTTCCCTGATTCGGTGAAAACCTTGGCAGCCATCTTTAATTTATGCAAAATCTTCAATGATATATATCTCTGATACCATTCAAGTGTTCTATACGAAACTTGGTATTCAGCATCGATGTATCAAGAGATCTGCAATGTATAGCCACATCAGTTCCTCTGAGTGGCGGGAAGAATGGGTGGCCATCTTTAATTTATACAAAATCATTAATGATCTCTATCTCTGATACTGTTCGAGTGCTCGATGTAAAATTTGGTATATATCATCGAAGCATCAATAGACTTGCGATAAATGACAGTTCTGGCGTTTCTGATTGGGCGGAACCTTGGCGGCCATCTTTAATTTATGCAAAATCTTCAATGATATATATCTTTGATACCATTTCAGTGTTCTATTTGAAACTTGGTATCCAGCATCGATGTATCAAGAGACTTGCAATGAATAACCACATCGGTTCCTCTGAGTAGCGGGAAGGATGGGTGGCCATCTTTAATTTATGCGAAATCATTAATGGTCTATATCTCTGATACGGTTCAAGTGCTCAATGTAAAATTTGGTATACATCATCGATGTATCGATAGACAGTTCTGGTTTTTCTGCTTGGGCAGAAACCTTGGTGGCCATCTTTAATTTATGCAAAATCTTTAATGATGTTTATCTTTGATACCATTTCAGTGTTTTATATGAAACTTGGTATACAGAATCTATGTATCAAGAGACTTGCAATGAATAACCACATCAGTTTCTCTGAGTGGTGGGAAGGATAGGCGGCCATCTTTAATTTATGCGAAATCATTAGGGATCTCTATCTCAGATAATTTTCAAATGTTCGATGTAAAATTTGGTATACATCGTCGATGCATCAACAGACTTATGTAATGAATACCGGTTTCTCTGATTGGACGGAAACATTTGAGGCCATTTCTAATGGCAAAATTTTCATAATCTGTATATTTGTTACTCGACTGCTTGGTGTTCCTGAAGTCTTGTTTTAAATTGAATACATTATGAATGGCTGGCGCCCAGAGCCGAGGGGTTTTCAGATGCGCAGCTTCGTATTATCCTTGTAAACACATTATCTCAAAAAGTCCTTCACTCACAACAATGAAACTTCATACAGTTGTTTAATGCAGCTAGTACCACAAGCCTATTCAAAGTCGGTGTAATCGGATGTGTTTTTCAGGAGTTATGCCCCTTTATACATGTCTGTTGGTCCATATCCTTGTAAACACATTATCTCAAAAAATCCTTCACTCACAACAATGAAACTTCATACAGTTGTTTAATACAACCAGTACCAGAAGCCTATTGAAAGTCGGTGCCATTGGATGTGTTTTTCAGGAGTTATGCCCCTTTATACATGTTTGTCTGTTTTTATCCTTGTAAACACATTATCTTAAAAAGTCCTTCACTCACAACAATGAAACTTCATACAGTTGTTTAATACAGCCAGTACCAGAAGCCTATTGAAAGTCGGTGTAATCGGATGTGTTTTTCAGGAGTTTTGCCCCTTTATACATGTCTGTTGGTCCATATCCTTGTAAACACATTATCTCAAAAAGTCCTTCACTCACAACAATGAAACTTAATACAGTTGTTTAATACAGCCAGTACCAGAAGCCTATTGAAAGTTGGTGCCATGGGATGTGTTTTTCAGGAGTTCACACAAACCTGTGTGAATTGCTGTGAATAGACAGTAATCGTTCGACTACATCTACTATAGGTAATCACTGCTCTATTGCTATATTGTTTTGTCTGTCTATGATCTATATCATACAGGTAAAATTATGCCCACCCCAAATATGTGAGTTGTTGGGGTCAGAAACATTATTTCCACAATTGCTCTGGGCCCGGCCCGAGGGGTCCCGATGGCGACAGCCTACATGTTTTTTACTACAATGCACTAATTTTCATAATTTCTTATTCCCCCAACTTGTAGGTTTGACCCTGTACTCTGATATAAGAAAAAAATTGAGATTTTGAAGCTTCGACCCGATACAGTAACCTTATTATAGAAGTGTGCATCTGTCATATATTCCAGGTAGATGGCATTGAGGAATGCCATAGTGCACCGATGCCATGAAGTAAAAGCCTTGTTGATACAAACTGCAGTCCTGATCTAGTCAAAGCAATAACTTGCAACGAGTGTGGATTTAGTTTATATCTTCCTCTAGTTTAGAAGTCCATTTATGACCTATCAAAACTACGCAATGTACTTTGTAATCGTTCATTGGCCAAAAAATACTCCATCGAATAAATACAATGCAAAGTTTCTTTTCATTTTATGTGCAAATCTGTATATGGTTTTTGGGCCAACGACCTTCTTTCCCATGTTGCAGTAGTGAAGTTGATCTTGAAGTAAAGCAAACAGCGAGCCATGTGACCTATGTTGAAAGCTTGAAGGCAGCCCCAATGTCATCTATGACAGTTGCACGCTTAATGGGTTTTTGGTAACATAACGGAATGTCAGTGGACTCAAGTCTCTTGAATTGAGCATGTGAGAGATCGACCATATAAGGGCAGAATGACTTTGGTGTTAGATCCGACTAAAGCTGTTGACCATACATCTACAGGATCTAGCTGCATGGTGGATTTGTGCTGTTTATTTTGATCTCAATCTTCACAAAACATAACTTTATTATCTCTCATATATATCATCCAAATAATTTACAAGCTAAAGAATCCAAAACATTTCATAACATTTTGGCTCAATTAACTTTTTCTGTACATTCCAATGTTTTCTTTACCATGGTTACCTAGCTTCAACGATTCCTGTTGATGCAAATTTAGGATCAACAACAGTATATAAATGCTTTCTAGTGTCCTCAGTTCTGAATGGATGGAAACCACATGGGTATAGAGGCCTATTAACATCCACGACCCCGGCCACAGGAGGGGTCCTATTTCTTTTCACACCCGGGAACCCTTTGCATGCCCCATTTAGTCGTCCATGTGGAACACTTATCACATCACAATCACAAGGCTACATTGTAGCCAATCACATCATTGCTGCAGCATTTGAAGACTGAAACATATGAAGGCATGACAGTGTAGACATCTTGCAAGATTCACAGGACCTTGGCCAAGAGTCATTTGTATAAAACATTTAATTATGTACATTCGTCTTGAATATTATGTATTAGTTACAATACATATTTCAAATGTATATTTCTGTTGGTGAAGTTTTCCTTGTAAGTGACCCTGATTAATAGCTGTGGTAAAGACAATTTCACTATCCGCTGTCCGGCTGATGGCATCATTTTTCATCTTCACATGAACTTTTAGGTGAAATTGTTCATTTGCTGTGCAGATTCAACATATTCATATAAACTGCTCTTACAATTGGTATTAATTTCTTGTGTATAATGTATATATTGAAGTGACCTGTAAATATTCAATGTTGTGTAATAATGTATATTATGTTACTGTCCCATTTATTGTCTTGGTACTAATACAGTTATATTTTTGAAATAATTATACTGTATGTAAATATATCTTCCGATCTATCCCAACTTGTCGAATAGTCAACATATATGCAATAAAAGTTTGAATGTAATTATTCGAGTTTCAGCATTCTTCATTTTTCTAGGTCGAATTATTTGCTCAATGTAGGGTTCGAAAAGTATGCCAAAGATTGTAATCAACCTGCCCAAATTCACACCAAGTACACATCTGGTTTTTACCCCTTGGCCTCGGGGTATTGTCGTCGTCCTGTAGGTCTGTCCCTCCATACATTTGTCCGTCCCGCCGTTAACACATTTCAGGCAAAACCACCAAAATTTGAACACATATTTATCTAGTTATAAGTCGGACATCTATCGAAAGTAACTCCCCTCGCCCATATTTTACAGTTATGCTCCTTTACATATATATATCAATTTCTAATTATGTCATGCATGAATGTAACCAACTATATCTGCTGAACTGTGATACAGCTACTATATTTTGGAAACTTATTTATAGTGGTATTCTAGAAGCCAACAAAAAACTAGTTGCCTCAGCCCTTATTTTACAGAGTTACGCCCCTTTTCGGGTGCAATTATGTCTAATTTTGTAACGCATGCTTGAATGTAACCTTACAAGTTAATATCCGAGGGCGTGGCAATCATAGTAAATTTATCAATGAAGCACGTGCAGGGAGTGTTTATCTTATAGATAGATGACCAGAATATTTGTAGTGCAGGGAGTGTTTATCTTATAGATAGATGACCAGAATATTTGTAGTGCAGGGAGTGTTTATCTTATAGATAGAAGACCAGAATATTTGTAGTGCAGGGAGTGTTTATCTTATAGATAGATGACCAGAATATTTGTAGTGCAGGGAGTGTTTATCTTATAGATAGATGACCAGAATATTTGTAGTTGGAGTACATGTACCTACTCCTGTAGCAACAATGTTTAGCAACAATGTTTAGCAACAATGTTTAGCAACAATGTCTCGTGTCCCATCTCTTTCTCTTAATGTATAATGAAAAAGAATTAAAAAAACTGGTACAGCTAAAAAATTATGAGGAAACTTTTTTTAACAAGTTGTGGTCTAGATGCCTACAAAAAAAAAATATTTGTCTCCGCCCATATTTTATGGAGTTATGCCCCTTTCGGATGTAATCTCCGATTTTGTGATGTGCAGCTGAAGGTACAAGTTCTGCAGATCTGTGTTCGGTACAGCTGCTACTAAATTTTGGAAACATTTATCTAGTAAGTTGTATTCTTGAAGCATACTAAAAATTCATCATCGTCTCCTCCCTTATCTCATGCCCCTTTTCGGGTGTAATAATCTAGGATATGCTTGAATGTAACCGTTATATTTGAAGAATTTTGGGATTTAACTTAGACTTAAGACCCTTTTTCGTGTATTAATCTATGATTTTGTGATATATATTCTTAAATGTAATTGTTATATCTGCAGAATTGATATTCTCTAAAAAGGACAATTCTGGATGATTAGTAAATATACTCATAATATATAGCACATTCTCCGTATATTTCTCAATAGCTACGGGGAAGCTGAGGGGTTTTCTGAGTCTCACCCTCATGTCTGATAATCTATAGGATGTTTGTCCAGTCCCTTGGTTACTCCATATAAAACTTTTATGAAATTCAAAAATTACAGTTGAAATTCACCAAATTAAGCAGCCCACACAATTCAGAAAACTTGCCTCAGCAAAAATAATGTCATATTAAAATAATTCCTATTTAATATGTTAAATATTGCTGAGGTGAACTGCTTATGCCACGGCATTTACCTCGGCAATTGCTGATTGCTGTGATGAATTGAGAGGGCTGAGTAAGCAAACACAAATCTAAGGTGAACAGTAGAAGCCACAACTGGCCTCCATATATGTGTAATTCGGCTAAGCCAAAAAAGTACCAGTGTGTTCAGTATGACTTCAATTGAAACGGAAGTGATACATGTGTATCTGTGGTGGATGAACACATTAATGCAACATTAAACATTTATAAATAATGTTGGTGTTTGTTATCAAATCAAACCTGTTATCACTTAATGCCAATATTCCTCCATTTGGAGATCTCCTGCAAACAAAATTATCTCCCCTGATCGCTGCGTCGATTGTCCGCCAGGTGGCGTGCTCTCCGCGCATGTCCTTCCTCTTTTTCCCATGCTGTGCAAGACCTGTTTTGAGTCAAGGCCGAGCAAAGAGGGGAGGATGGGTTGGGCAAATCAACGTTGATAACCGGTTTGATTTGATAACAAACACCAACATTATTTATAAATGTTTAATGTTTGTGTCTCAAATCTTCACCTGTTATCACTTAATGCCAGACTCCCAACAGAGGAGGTTGGGTAGCCGGCCTTGTGACTTGCTTTTGGATTAAGCGGAGCACGCCTTGTTCTGATTTTGTAAATCTAATATGCCCAGTAATATCCTGATAATTCCCGTGTCGTATAGAGGCGTAGGGAGTTCGAGGTATTACAAGTAATGCGGCGAGAGGTGGACTCTG
Source organism: Hanleya hanleyi (assembly GCA_036873755.1). Classification (NCBI taxonomy): domain Eukaryota; kingdom Metazoa; phylum Mollusca; class Polyplacophora; order Lepidopleurida; family Hanleyidae; genus Hanleya; species Hanleya hanleyi. The sequence continues at coordinate 18,784 of JAVTVY010049259.1, forward strand.
TTCCTACCCTTTGCTCACATACTTGGCTAGATAATCAGATGCCATCGTGATGCCTTGAAGTCCCTTCGTCTCCGGCATGGTCTGTCTTCTATGCTTGTGGAATTGTCGGGATCTTGCTTGCTTGAGTGGCGCCCCCCCCCCCTTTTTTGATAGGAGTGGTAGACTATACACTGGGCTGTAGCTATAGGTCCAGTGTAGTCATCCTATCTGTCTGTACAGACATGCCTGAAGATAGCAATCAGCATGAGTTGAATTGATCGTCCAAGCGCAGGTGTCAACAGTATCGTTCAACGATAAGTTTTCCCCAAAGTGGCCCGGACGTCACACTGGCTCTAATCTTGCGAGACGATGTCTCCATAAAGGAGAAGGAGCGTTGATGGCGAGTTGGTTAAACCAGTCGGCAGTCTTCTTCAACCCAGACGGTGATCATGAACTAGTGATGTCAGCTGATGGGTCTGTTAGAAGTGATGAGAGAAGAAGACAGCTGGAACCCTTTGTCAGTTCTATAAAGAGTGCCCCAGGCCTCTGACTGGATATAAAAAACCTCTTCTCCTCCAGCAGGTACACGAAATCTGTTAGCGCTGGAATCTGGTACAGTCTTTGGACGTCTGGTCCCTGACGTGTGAAATCGTTCTAAATGACGAAATCCGGGATGGGATGAAAGGATCTGGTTGACCAGTCTGTCATCCCTGTCAAGGAACTAGGTTCTACTGCGCAATGCTCTGATTGCGTAGTGAAGACTGTCATGGAGCTGTCTTGCAGGACAGGATCTTGACTACAGTTGGTAGAACTGGTTTGAATGGTAGGCGTAAGAATGCCCTAGTACCACATCCAGGTCTCCTTGGGTGGTAATTGATGTGTTCGGCGAGACTGTAAGGTGAAGACCATGGAAAGCCGAAATGCTGGAATGTAGTCGATTCCGTGGGTGAACTTGACCCTGGATGATGCTGAGTGATACCCCTGTGTACTGCTTGACTGAGATTCCCTGTCCTGATACAGATGCAGAAGGAAAAACCAGCTGTTGCTGGAACAGAAACAGTGTTGGCCACAGGTCCTCTACTATAGTACATTCTCCGGGCTTGATGCAACTGTACAGTAAATAGTAGCTTGCTGCTGTCATTGTCTGTACAATTGGTCCTGGAGAAAAACCCTGGTCTGCAAGGAAATTCTGGACCGTAGCAGACGTGGGGGTTCGGCCGTTGCGGGTCCCGGTGCCTCCGTGGAAAAGTGATCTTCCGGTTGTAGGACTTGGAGGAAGCTGTCGGCGGAAACCCTGAAGTGATGTGAAACACATGGTGTTGTGACATGGTATTGCTGATACCGTGCTGCTAGGACCAGTGTTGATGTTTCTAGAAGACAGTGACTGGGATCTTGCTCCCCCCAAACTTGACGCAACTGACGACCGTACTGAACGTTCGTAATCAATGCTGATGTGTTGTACAACCGCAACCTCCAAGGGGGACCGCCTTCTTAGCGTAGATATCCCTAAGGAAGATGATGCGTTGCTTGTCTATCGTGGTATCCATGTGATGTGTCGGCTATCTGTTGCCGGACTAATGGACCCCTCTAAGCTATGAATTCTGCATCGGTGAATGTGAACTTCTATGTGCTCGGTTGAAACTGGATCCGGCATCGCCACTCTGGAAGGGGGGTGAAGATGTTCCGGGACGAGCATCCTTAGATTGCTTGTTCTTGCCTTCAGGAGCAGTTGTAGTTGAGAAACTGTAATGAGGAGTACCTGGAGCTAGCCAAAACTGTGCTAGGTCCCGGGTGAGTAGTAGACTGTAGTTCCATCCAACGGACCTCTGGATCATGGTGTTGATGGTCTGGTTCTCGGTGCAGGTTCCATATGCTGGAAACCTGCTTGCCGCTTGAATGTAGCCGTACTACATAATCCGTGGGGTCCCTGGAAATATCCCTGGACCGCCATGATCATCGAGGCGAAACTCGAAAAAGGCCTCTGGAAACGCCGAAAGTGACGACAATCGGGAGTCGGAGTCCAACTCCTGTAGAGTCGAATATGCTCAGTAAGTGTCCGGCTCCGTCGTCTGGTCCGGTCTCTACTGTCATCCCGCTGAATGCTGGAGTCCCAGGTTCTGTTCTGGAGTCCTAATTCGCATTCCGGATTAGAGATGACTTTATCCTCGTGTCCTATTCCAGTGTCCGGGTCCGTGTTGACTTGGCCTTGGAAGGGACCTCAATCTGAAACTAGGCTTGCCCACTGTAGACTGGATGTCTAACCCCAAAGAAAAACGGGTTAAGTCAAAACCGACTAGCCGTTTCCCCCGAAATAGATTCCCTTGATCATGATCTCGGGTGTAGGTGGAGTCCTAGATTATCCGATGAGGAGTAGGATCCGGCTCTTAGAAGACTGGTTGCCCCTGTCCCGGTCGGAAGATTCCCTCTTTACCTTGGAACCGTCCTTTCTTGTAAGGGCGAACACTACTCTGAGCATCTAGCTTGGGTTGTCCGAGTTCTGACAGGAGAAACCTCCGTGGCGACCTCCTCTGTTAGAGTCGATAAGGCGCCGAGGAAATCCATCTTGGGCCGTGAAAAGGTCAAGGATCCATCTTATGCTTCACGTCTGGATCCTGAATCACCTTGGAAATAGCCGTCAGGAACCAATCAGAGTATGATGTAATTCTGTGTTGTGTCAGCCTCATATCTTCCACAGCACAGGCTTGCTTCTGTTGAAGTACCCCCCACTGGTGTCCTCGTGAAGTTCAACAGTCTGTCAAGATCCGGTTCAGACTTCGGGCCCTGAACGGTGGATTGTCTCCGTGAAGAGTGTAAGCCTTGTAAGGACCGGGCTTCTGGAGAGATGACGAAGTCTCCAATTTTCGATCCAGTGCGTCGTATAGGTTGGCTGATGCTGGAGATGGTGCGCAGGTTGGCGCAGCTTCCTCCTCAGAAGGTTTGTTGAAACCGTAAAGAGATGCCGTAGTAAGTTTTCTCCGTTCCCGGCGGGGTCATCAGGCTGCTTGTCATCGCCGACCACCGGTCTGGGCATCTCTGGAACCAACGTGTGTACCGCTGCTATCCTGGCTTTGAAGGGTAGCATGTCTTTATTCTTGTCTTCTACCTCCGCCTGACGTAAGGAGGTGAATGTGTATGAGATGAGGATGCCGAGGAAGTGGAACGTCGTGCGTGATCCTCATAGTCCGAGCCTGAGTCTGGTCGAGTCCCGAACGTCCTGCTCAACGCAGAACTCGAAAAATAGTCTATAGACTCATTAGTGTGTTCCTCTCCACGGAAAGATTTTTTCGTGGGATTGAAGAGAAACCAGAGTCAGGCACCTAATTGCCAGCACTGTATGTCGGGGATCTAAATCACTCGGCCAACGGGCCTCCCACCGTTGCTAGAAGAATGGGGTCGTGTCATCTCACGGGTCTCCGATGAAGGAACCTCTACCCGGGTAAGGGGCTGTGTAGTCGGGAGATGACTGTGCTTCTTGACCAGGCTTGCCTTGGAAGGTACCCCTGGAGCAGAAGTCTGTTCCTTGGGGGCAGGTCCAGAATGGTGATCTACGAGTCCCTGTTCCTCTCTGGACTTCCGTTTTATCCCGATGCTCCGAGCTACGGTGATGGTGGGTAGGCGTCCGCTCCTCGCCATCAGTGCTTGTTGACGGGAAACCGGTGAACGGCTTCTCCCTCGTCTGGTGT